>PVKB01001354.1:286147-434132 GCA_004027205.1 Ctenodactylus gundi | reverse complement strand
TTTTTTTGGTTTCTTCCTTGCACTACTTTGTATTTATTTTATCTTTTCTCCATTCCCACTGGAGACTTGGTTTCTTTATCGGAGAGCCTCTTCAATATCTTAATAAACCTCTATTCTGTATGTCTATACTCCTGTCATGCTCAATTATTTGTGTCCCAACTAAACTACAGTGAAGCTGTTATTATGTCATTTATATACAATTTTTTTCTACACTTTGTTTTTGGCAAAAATCTATAGTGATAATTCCAAGTTTTACCTGGGTACTTGAAAAAAGAGCTTCTGAAACCTAGAATAAACTAACAATTCTGTTTATTATCTTTCTATAGACTAAAAGATGTACTTTGAAACTCAAAATCAACAATGATATTTAATTTAGTATGATGATTTTGTTTGAAATGTATTTATTTATTTATTTTTCTGATATATCCTATTTGGTCTGAAATTATTGAAAATAGAATCATATGACTTTGGTATAAAAGATTGTTATCACAGATTTAGTAAAACATTATTTACCTGGGTAAAACACATTTTATTCTAGAAGTTGAAAGCTAAGTTACTTCAAATTTGCTTTATCATCATTTTCCAGTCATCTCTCCACGTTCCGTTACGTGGAATCTGGGAGTTAACTGTTACTCTTGCATATTATCACTAGAGGGCACCACATTTACCTGAGAGCAATAGCTCTCAAAGTTAGTTCTGAATCAGAACTACAGGAAAGACATATTAAACCAGATTTCTTAGTTCTTTTCTTCCCTTCTCCAGTTGGGTAAGTAAACTATAACCAGGACTTTGCATTTCCTCCACTTACAGCCTTACTACAAGCACCAAGATTTCTTCCAGCAACTGTGCATTATTATGCAGTTATGAGCTGTAATTGCATCTGACACAAGACCAAGGCAAAGTCCTTATGATAAGGCTCCATGCGATATGCTCCTCTGGCGTCCAAAACATTTAAAAAGGGAATAAATGAGCTTTTTCAGGTAATATATATATATATATATATATATATATATATATATATATATATGTATATATATATATATATATGTGTGTGTGTGTGTGTGTGTGTGTGTGTGTGTGTGTGTGTTACCTTAGAGAATGAGTCCAACATTGTCTTGAAAATTCTGTTTTTCAAATAAACTCGACACACTTAAAACCTGGATGCTGCAGGGAAAATTAAAATCTCTCACCTCCAAAACTCTCATTATGTTGCAATCTCAAAGTGCAAAAATGAAGATTTAAAAAATCATTTCATATGTTCTTCTTTTCCATACATTTTCCCTGAAAAACCTTTTTATCCATCATATGTAGTGGTTGGACTAGTGTGTATTTTCCTAAAGATTGTGAGTTTGGGCTCAAATGACTAAGTTTTGTAGTAGAGATTAGTAACTTAGTAATGTCTCTCAGGATAGACAGACAGACATAAAATACGTGTAGAGAACGGAAGTCTCTAATTCAATCACTAACTTCTCTCAGTGCATGATAACTGTGTGAATCTCTGCAGCTGTTCATAGAAAGTGCATGAGTTTTGTGAGTAAATATCAAAGTGTCAAAATCTGAATGGAATTCATCTGTGCGACATAAGTGAAAATCCATTTGTGTTCCGATTGACGGGCATAAAATTGTTGATCAAGGCTCTTGCCAGGCAAAAAGCAGAAGCCTAAGCTACAAGCCCCTTGACCCCAGTGTGAGTGAGGCAGGGCTATGGAGGAGGTGCTGCTCCTCCAGCCTCCTGGGCCTCAGGCAGCCCGAAGGTCCATTCTGACGAGGCACTGGATTTGCATCTCCATACACAGTGGCCTCTGTTAAGTCCCAACCTTTCTGGAGTTTTGGTATATTCCTCTCACCAGCTTTTTTCAGCCTTTTATTTATGTCCTCCTAGAGCCAAGTCATGTATCTTCCGTTATTATTTCTCCAATTCTTGTGACACCAGCTTATGTCCAGATACCATGCTTTCCGTTTATTTTTCAAGAATAATTCATTTTTTTCAACAAACTACATTTTTATAAATCAGAGATTTGCATTCTAATGTAGGTCTTGTAAACACCTAAGTTTAAGAATTATTTTTATTCCGTTTTATTTTAATTATAAGCTTAACATTTCTTATGACAGTATTCAATATACAGGACAGGTCATTAGTTATAAGAATACAATTGTTGTGATGTAATACCAGATAAACAATAGATAATAAATAATAAATTAAAAAGAAATAAATAATAAAATTTTTAAAACAACAAAATTGAATAGTGCCCTATTTCGGAAACATTATCATGAGTCAGTGGTTCCTGTATAATATTTTTTCTGAGATAGACATTGGATCATATTGGTAATTTTAGTTCCAATAATTAGCACAAGTTGGAAAATAAAATTGCTCCGATATTTTTATTGAATGGATTCATATTACAAGGAGAGGTATAGCCTAGAGAAAACTGGTCATTTTGAATTTTGACATTCAAAGAGGAAATGACAGTGAGCTCATATATTGATCATTAATGGAGAAGATATTTTCCAATTTGGGAGATTTCTGGCCCTTTTTTGGCTTAAAAGATATTAAAGATTCCAAGTAGGTATTTTCTTCTTTTTTTAGTTCGCTATGTCTACTAATAGCTGAAAATGTAAAAGGTAAAAAAGGAAGTTTAAAATATTTTTACTAGCTACTTTTTTTAAAACTCAGTATTACACTTAGATGTTAAACTTACTTATTTTAATGTATTTATATTTTACATTAAATAAGAAAATTAGTCAGAAGATTAGAATTATTTTACACTTTAAAAATATATGTCTGTGTGCATGTGTGTAATATATATATATATATATATATATATATATATATATATATATATGCATGCCTTAGTAAAAGTCAGCTGGGTTATTATTGCTACATGTAAGTTGAGTCTGTTATGAAGTCACATGTCCTGTGGCTGTGGGAAGCAGTTTCTTTTTAGGAAATGCTGATAGTGAAATAAAAACATGATCACCATATGACGGAAAGAGATTCACCTTATAAAACCGGTGAAAATGTCTCAGCAAAAATCTGAGGAATCGCAGGACCACTTTGATGACTTATCTATTACTGGATCCCTTGTTTCCTTAGAGCTATAAAAAGCAAACCTTAAAAATAGAAAAGCAAATAAAAATGAACAATGAAGAAGTTGACAGTGAGAAAGCTACAGGAAAAACATATTTTCCCTCCATTATGCATTTAATTCACTCCTCTATAAATTTTTTAAGAACAATTTTAAATAAAATATATTTACTTTGAAATACAGATTGAAGGACAAAAACATATTTCTCACTTTCTGTAACGATGCAACATATTACTTTCTTTTTCTTAAAAGGAAAGTGATAATTTATGAGGCTTCGCTAAAATCATTAAAATATTATTGAATTTGTAAATTCCAGTTTCAGTATTGTCATATTTCACGTCAGCAAAACATCCTGATAATATTAACGTTTATATAATTGAGATGAGAAAGTTATCACATATCAACCTAATTAACACCAAAATAAAGCAACTCTTCATGTGCCTATGTAAGAAGCTGTTAATATTCACTATACAGATATATAACTGAGAAAGAGATACATAATTTGGTATGTAATTCATCAACATTGATTTATACCTGACATTTAACAATAACTATCAATACAATAAATATATACATAGATGAGAATTTGGTGTTTAGCATAAATAGAAGTTAACTTAAAATATTCAGTAATATTTTATTTCAGTAAATAGAAGTTAACTTAAAATATTCAGTAAGGTTCAAAAAAGGTCTCATGATAGTTTCATTGAAGTTTTTATATTTGTAAAAGTCCTTGTGTACGGGTGATGTTGTTCCAGGCAAGCATGCAATGTAAATATAAAGTCTGGAATGTTATTATACATATATGTATATATTTCATCATAATGTGTTGCAGAAAATTAGTATTTGTGCTCAGATTTCGTACCCAGACATTCAAGTATTGGATATATAAGTATTTTAGCATTGAGAAACCAGCAAACATATTTTTACAATCTGTTCTTCTGCGTCCTATTTGTATTCATATTATGTCAAGTGATTTATCTGTCTTCCTTAGAAACTATCACTCAACGTTCCCAGACACTAGCTCTCTGTTTATACTATCTTAAAGTCCTTTACAACTCGAGTCTGATTAGCCTTGTGCATTTGAATAACAGCTTTTTTCTTCTGAATGGTTCATTTTATCTGTGATTCTGTAACCTGTATTTGAAGGAGAATTGATATAGTACCGCAATTCATAAATCTTGATATCAACACTTATTTTTCAGTTGAAACAATATTTTCATCCACATAACAAAGTGAAGTTTTTCCTGATAACCTAGAGAGCTCTGCAGTTGAAAATTAAAATTGCACTGAGCTTTGGAAGCTAGTTTTGTAAATACTTTAAAATGCATGGTGTTTTTGGCCCCTTCCATGAAAAGGAGTCAATTCTCAATTGATCTGTTTCACTAAGTTTTTCCTCAGAGTAATATCTTATCTTTTGTATAGAAACCACTAAATATAATGAATGCAGTTACTCGACAATGCATCAGTAGTAAAGCAAAGCAGCACTACTATACAGAATTAAGAGAAATCTCCATGTGAATATCTTTCGCAACAGAAGGCTCTGTCATTCCCTGAATGTACAAGTGCTGTGTGATCATGAACATCTCATTGTAAGCATCTGGGCTAAGATATCAGATTCATGCCATGATTCCTACATATTGGATAATTCATCATAGCTCCATCTGCTTAAAAAAACACTCGTACCAACATGAGTGGATTATTAAGAAAATTAATTATTTGTGTCATTGCATAAACGCTTTTGATGGTATAAGCATGAACATTCATTAGCCATCACTAACTTTTAAAAGCAAAATAATGTTATAAAGATGGAATCATCATTGAAGATAAAAATTTCAATCAAATGAATATTCTTAACTATATAATCATTATGTATCAGTCTTTCTTGACAGTTTATGAGTCAAAAATGCATAAAGGAAATACTTATGGCAACTTTTTGTGCACAGAATACTTAGATGTTTTACTTTCCTTAACAGTTCTTGGTATTGGTTGTGGTTTGGATCTGGAGTGATCCCCAAATCAATGGGTACTGTGTCATATCGCAGGCGGGGCCTGGAGGGGCTTGACCCGGAGAGGCGTGGGCTGTTCCTCCCACTCTCTGTGCCACTATCTCAGCCTCCTGGGCAGCTCCAGGTCTAGCTTCAGCCCCACCATGTGATTCCACCATTTTCCAGCCACCCACCCATGAATGGACTGAGACCTTATGAAACTGTAAGTTACAATAAATCTTTCCTCACTAAGTTGTGGATGTTGGTTATTGAGTCACAGTGACACAAGAGTAACTAAGTATCATATAGGTATTTAGGTATTTCCTCAGAAACGTAGCATACGGAATATGCTTAATTTGCGTGTAAAATTTCCTTTTTCAATTTGTATGCAATCATGACTATTGTCTCTTAGCATTAAGAAAGATTATAGTACAAATGATGAAAAGTGAAAACAGAATGCAGGTAATTCAAATTTTCTACCTCACCCGTCTTTGACAAAGCAATCTTAAATTGTAGTTCAAAGCAAATATGGCTGTAAGGAAATCTGAAGATACCTAGTCCAACTCTTTCACTTTCTGGGTAGGAAATTGTTATGCAAAATGATCATTTGTTTGTTGGTCTAGAGCTATATGTACAGTCATAGGTTTCCAAAGAAACAGAATCACCAGTTTGTGCATGTGCACATGATAACATGGACGGTGGTTGGGGGGAAGAGAATTATTCCAAGGAATAGGCATGATTTACTTATTTTTAAGTGTTCATCAGCATTTGTATGTCTTCTTTTTTCACCATTTTATTGATATGAATGATTTATTTTTAAGTGGAAAAGCAAATTCAAAATTGTTAGAGTCAACCATCAGATTGGACATCAAGGGAATAAATTCAGACCTACCCCAAAGATAGCTTGCTGGTAGAATTTCTCCTTGTTCCGGGAAGGTAAGTCATTGCTTGGTTTAATTGATAGATTAGGCCCCTCCACATTAAAAGGGTAATCTGCATTATACAAAGACCAACAAATTACAGTCTCACACAGAAAAAAAATTCACTAAAATGTAAAGAACAAAGTTCTATCAAATATCCACTTATTAAGGCTCAGCCAAATTAAGAACAACAAAATTTGCCACCACATCACTGTTTGTGCTGCACTGTGATAATCTAGCAACAATGATTGCATTTTACTCTATATTATATTTACATATTTTCTTCTAAAATATTTCTTACACACCATTACTATTATTCTGTAGGAATTTAATATAAAAGTAGCTACCACAAAGGCCAGAGGTCTTCTGTATCTGTGGGAAATTCCTTCCCAGATCTCTAGTAAATGTCAAAATCTGAAGGTGCTCAATTTCCTTGTATAAAATGGCTTGCGGTTCACATAACACTTACACAAGTCTTCCTGTATATTTTAAGTAATATTCAGATTCTTATTATACCTAAATAATGCAAATAGTTTATGACTAAAAATTATACAGTAATGCTCAGAAAGTAATAAGAACACATGTCTATATGTGTTCATATACAAATGTTTTAAAAGTTTCCAAATATTTTTCATCTTATACCAAATGAATCTCAAACACAATATTCACAGATATATAATAGACATATTATTGTAAAAATATAATAAATATACTTATATAAAACAATAATATATTTATAATATAAAATATTATATATATATAATATAAAATATAATAAATATACCCTATGCATATTCCCTATGCACTGAACTAAAATGGATATTAGAGTTAATCAGTTTCAGGATGTTTTATACATGGCAGGTAAAGAGTAGGTCTAGAAACTTTTAAGCTGACAACAACATTTGAATAAGATCTTAAAATTAGTTCTTTTATTAGAAAAAAGGACAATAGTTTAGCAAAGTGAATGCAATTACTAAGAATATTACATCAGAAATGTTGAAGCAAATCTTTTCTAATAGACTTTAAAAATGTTTTAATAAAGGTACTTCTCCAATCGTCATCCTCCATTCTCTTGCATACCTGTTCTTTATTACCGTTATTCATCTCATCAATTTTCAAATCATGTTCAATCTCCAAAAGAACACATGTCCATTACATAATTTTCTAATTATTGTCTGGTGGCCCATGTCTTCTATACTTCCACTCTATTGTGTAGTTTCATTTTGTTAATCTCTTGTAACATAATTTGCAAGTTTAAGTGAGTTGGTACTATTTTCTACAAAAAAACTTCTGACTAGATTTCCTAAAACAATTATACACTCAATATGTAAGCCAATAATCCACAGAGCTAAGACAAGAAATTTTTTCATCTTTCAAATTTGGTCTTTGTTCATTTTAGTAACTGAAATAGAATTTAATTTTCTAATGATTTTCACTATGGCAACGTGAGTACAGATAGATATTTGTTAATGTGTCCTATTTTTCCTTTAGTAAATAAAAAGATCTACCTCCGTGTTCCATGCTCAGATCTGATACAAACCAATTCTATCAAGATTTTGCCTATCACTAACATGTGAAACAGATGCAATTTAATTGCAATATTAATCAGGACCAAATCAAATAAATTGAAGTCATTATACTTCTATTGGTATGAAGTATTTGATGAAAACACTGTGTCTTATTCACCCCTTTACTCGTGCCTTCTTTTATCTTCTATTATACATGCTACACATTATTTTTAAAATAATAAATTATGTAAGTTGTGTAGTACTTATCAAGGAAACTTAATAAATTTTTATGAAGGACAAGGAGAAAAATACACATTTGTTTCTCTATCACATCAATACTGTTTTCATACCCTCATGTTGCTACTAAAATATTTTTATTAAAATATCTGCTCTTCTTTTCTTTTTATCCTAACAGAAGTAGTTTTGTACTAACAGGCTCTCGGTAGAGGGTATTTAATTATATAAATGTATATGTCACCAAATTTTAAATATTTACTGAAGTATCAATACATAAATACAATCTGGCAATGATAAAAATTAATGCATATTTACCATATATGGGTACATTTTGACAATTAGTAACCTTTAGGTTTTAAATCATAATAATTGCAATAAAATATTGGGGTTTTACACACAGGTAGAACTGTACCTTACAGTAAACACATTTACACTAATCCCCAAACTCTGCAATATATTTAAAGCACTTCTCAGTTTCAACTTTACATAGACCATCAACTAGTGCAGTTGAATTTTTAGGTAGAATCATTAAGGCCATAACATCTTTCTGTTTATGAAACAGCAATTGACAAGTCCCTACATAATAAATACAGATGAGAAAGTGGGAGAATAATTTTATCAGATATAAATCAAGGCTTCTTGTAAGGTTGTAATATGACAGTATCTTTTTAAGGTCTCTTACGCTTTAGTTTTTCAGCATGGAAAAGCCACCAGGTCTTGGTTCCGTATTATCCCAACCCTGGCTTAGAAACACAAAAACTAATCCATCATTACAAAATGCCTATGTGTCAGCACTGCTCACGCAGCCTAGCTGTCAGCGTATGTAGGGTCACCTCCATCTGCTGCAAATGCCAGCTAAGGCTGCACTCACATCTGGAAGTCTGGCTTTGAAAGAATCCACTCTGAGGCCCACATGGGTTTTGGCAGGGTTATTTTCTTACACCTGTCGGACTCAGTTCTTCTTTTTCTGGCGGGCTCATGGCTAGAAGTCACCCTCAGCTGCTTGTGGCTTCCCCAGCTCATGCAGGCAGCTATGATCTTAGTTGCATTGGCTTTCCCAGCATGTGTGTTTACTCAATCATGCCAGCATTGAGGGTCTCTAGAGCAAGCTGACATGTTACATAACATAACATAACATAACATAAGCACAGGCATGACTGCCATTACCTTTTTTTGCCTGTTCTATCAATTAACAGCAAGCCACAGCTCTTGGCCACAAAGAAGAGGAGAGTATTATGCCAAGGCAGAAGCCCGGGGAGCCTGGAATCTTGGCCAGCTATGAGAGGAACTCAAGGAAACTTTGAATTTTCTTTGTTTTTTTTTTTTTTCTTTTTTCTTCAGCATGGAGAAGCCACTAAGAGTATTCAGCAAAAACTGCCCATGAAAACTGAAGTGAAAGTCTTTCTCAAGTCTTAACACCTCTAGCAAATGTGGATACTAAGACTTAAAAAATAAAGCTTTCTTGTTCCAGAACTGAAACTTCAGTATGATGACGTTGTTATCTGGCTCCTTTACTTTTTGGCTCTTTGAGTTCCGTTGCCCAGCTCCACAACATGATTCAGCGGAGCCCTGGCTCCCACTCCCTTTCCCAGCTTCAACCCTGGCCAACGTTCAGGGTAAACACAGCACCTCTGCGCCTGGCGGACGCTGTGCTTCAGACGCCTGCGCTCATTCCTGCTTCTGAAGTTTCACATTTAGAGAGGCAAGGTTGGGAAACAGGACCCCAGAGTAAGCAACTGAGCAGGAAGCAGAAGAAATGCAACAACAACATCAACAACAACAACAACAACAACAGAAAGACAATAGAATAGATGTAATAGGGGGAAAAGTCTCTTAACCTTGTTTTACATGTTATACTTGATATTTTTAAATTGCAGACATGACTCTAGGTATAAAATTGTAGATAGGATCTTGCTCCCCTAAGGGCTCCGTATTTTACAAATGCAAATGTGAAGCAGGCTGCTGTCTGCTTCTTTTGCCTTGAGAAGGATGGAAGTGGTGACCCCAGATGGGTGGGTGGTTAGTATGCAGCGTAGGGAGTTTCAGGGAAAAAGAAGTCAAACTATTACTCAAACCAATAGCTACATAATACAACTGGAGACCAAGGTACAGTCCTGGGCACAAAGCAAAAAGTCAGAGAGAAAACTAAGAAACACTTAGAGTGTCACGTAGCTAAGAAGTTTGTTCTTGAACATGATGCGGGCTGTTCCATGAGCTGGTTGTGAGGCTCAAGAGCACAGTGGCCTGCGATGGCAAATACCATGCACCTCCCAGCACGAAGGAATCCTTAGTGCTCTTTGGTACTCTCGTGCTATGTGCAGCTGCTCATTCATTGAGCAGATATAGCAGTGAAGAAAAGGAACACAAATATTTGTTCACTTGTAGATTACATCTAATTGGGGGAATCAGACCCTAACGTAATACGCATATACTTTGTATAGTGCTTCTTGATAAGGACCGTGCAAAACAGCAAACAGAGAGAGGAGGTATAAGCATTGAGTCTATTATTAGGTGATCCTCACGGAGACAGTGGTATCAGAAGACATCCCTGAAGGAAATTAAGGTACCAGTTATTAGTGATAGTTCTGAAATCGAATCAAGAGGGCTATCTCTATGGAATAGCAAGGGGTCGGTGTGCCCGGGGAAGACTGAATAGGAAGGTAAGAACGGAAAAGTAAGGAGAAACCTTACTATGCAGAAGCTTGTGTGTCAGTAAAAAAAGCTTTGCCCTTTTCCCAGAACAAAAGCAAAAGCCAAGGCTGAGTTTAAACAGCTTACAGAAAGCCCAGGGAGTTGCCTCAGAGATGTGCTGTCGCTATGCAAGGACTTCAGTGTCTTATCATGGGCCTACTCTTTCTTCCCTCTAAAGAACAGTACTGCCGTTACACTTACACAGTTTTCTTGACCTTGTACTTTTCTTAACTCCAGCAGTAGATAAACACTTGAGTTAGTTTATTGCTGTCTAGGAAACAGGCAGGCATGTCTAACCTGTGACCCACATCAGTTTTGCTTTGCATGTTTAAAATTTTATAATAATTTAGAAAAGTATTTTCATGACCATATTAACAATATTACGTGTTTTATATGTGGGTCAAGATGGTTCCTCTTCAATCTCAGAAGGGGGTGGTGCAAAAACCAGGAAGCTACTATAAGTCGGACACAAGAGCACAGGGTTGACAAATACCCTTTTAAATAAGTACCACCTGATTGATGCACTTTGTATTTTTTGTGCTGATATTTTAGGAGTTTAGGAACATTCAAAAAATCATGTCTATGTATCTATTGGCCATTTGAACTTCTTCCTGAGTGAACTGCCTCTTCATTTCATTTGCCCACTTTTCAATAGGATCATTAACATTGGTAGGCTTACTTTTCTTCAGCTCCCTGTATATTCTAGTAATGAGCTTCCTATCTGAGACGCTGGTGGTAAATATTTTTTTCCCAGTGTGTTGGTTCTCTTTTTACAATGTTGGCAGCTTCCTTTGCTGTGCAGAAGCTTTTTAATTTGACAAGATCCCATTTGTTAATCATGGGGATAATTTCTTTTGCTCTTGCTGTCTTGTCAAGGAAGTCTTTCCCTACCCCTATGTCTTTTAGGTATTTCCCTAATTTGTCTCTAGGAGGTTCAGTGTTTCACTTTTAATGTCTAGGTCTTTGATCCACTTTGATTTGATTTTGGTGCATCTATAAACTCCAACAGCATGGAGCGTTTTGCAGGTGAATGGAAGAAACTTGAGAACATCATGCTCAGTGAAGTGAGTCAGAAGCAGAAGGTGAAACATGGAATGGTCTCTCTGATACGAGAGTCCCAGATCACAGCTATCTCATGGAACTTAAAGTGAAAAACAAAGTGAAACAGGGGAGTAGGGGGGGGGATGGAGGGAAAGGTGGGTATGGGGGAGGGACAATAGGAGACCGGGAAAGTCTTTGTTACCTTGACAAAATACGTATGTGCACAAAATGCTCAACTTCATTGTAAACCTTAAATTTTGTGCTTATACATATCAATAAAATGGGAGGAAATCATGTCTATAAAAGATTTTTTGATTCCAAAGCCCAACAAAAGTGGTCTGCATTCCGTCGGGTCCAGGCTGAGTCCAGCAGTGATGCCTACAGCTCACGATGTAGGTGTAGGTGTATGTCTGTTGTTCTTTGTTGTATAGGGAACAGCTTGTCTCCACACTTCAGGCTTTAATATTCTCTGAAAACTCTTTTCCTCTTTACTTTTGCCTTTTGCACGTACAAGTGTAAACATTCACCAGGTGGCTGGGCAGAGGCCACTGGTTTGCATTTATCTGTTTGGCAGAGCTAATCTAGCAGAAGACTAAAGGATTGGGAATTGCATTTCTCCTCCTATCTTTATTTTAAGCTACTATGAGACCATGTGCTGCAGGGGAGTATTTGCTTGACACACTTAAAAGCTTCCCGGAGGCCTCTGCCAGGATTGGGCTGGAGTTCACAAGACACTAAGCCCATTTAGATCTCATTTCAAATATATTCATGAAGGGAGCCTTATAAAACTGTTGTCTTAGGCTTTTAGTTGTTTTACCCAATGTTTTTTAAGAATATAAATAGTGGCTAGAAATATTTATAAGATCCATTCAAACTCTAGGTAAATCAGATGTTGATCTCAAGAAAATTTAAAAAATAAAACTATGAAACAGGAAGGATTAAGAATTTGTGTTACATTGCAAAAAGACAATTTTCAACTTTTTTATCATCATGCTGGATTATCCTGTAAGTGTTATTTTTGTAATGATGATAGTAACATATTGCTACTATATAGATGAAAAATTGACACACACACGAATCAAGCTCACTCATTTTTGATTGAGTTAGAAAGACTAAGAATATATTTATATAGTTTTCAACAAACAGTATAAAACTCTGCCTTAAAATGCAAACAAGAATCAACATGGATAAATATTTTTTTTTTAATTGAGGAAATTTTATGTAGAGAGCTTTTATGGGTGATCTTACTTGTTGAATAACATGAACTTTTGACCATAATAAAAATGAAGATAGAGAATCCTTCCATTGTCTCAGAATAGTTCAGGCATCTTTTAAAGAACATGATTTACAAGAGGATAGTGCAGGGATGTGACTGGAGAAACACCCAATTAAGAATTCATTTAAGAAGTAAGGAGCAAGGAGTGCTCCTCTGCACAATTTCCTTTGGAAAGAGGGATACGGGACCTACCACTGAAGTTAGGGTATTAACTACGTCACAATGTTAGAAAGTGAATGGTCCAGGAGTGGTAAAAAAAAAGTAGGTGAAAATTTTGGGACAGTTGTTAGTGAAATAAGTAACTATAAATAGTATGACTCATAATCTCAAGGTTTCTCAGTCAACACACATTGTTGAATCATCTACCTTAAATAATTGGTTCATTCACTATTGAAGGCAAAGCTTTTCCTTGGCAGGCAAGCTTAAGTTGAAAAATGAAGAGTTTTGCCTTTTTGATAGACTAAACTGCAGAAGATATGGATGGATAGGTAGATAGATAGATAGATAGATAGATAGATAGATAGATAGATAGTCAATTTTTCAATGACCTCATGTGCATCATGACAGGAGAATGAAGGTATCTGTGTAGGTCCTTCCTGAAGGATGGCATTTATCTACCAGCTTTGGAATGTCTACTTTATCACAAGGAAAGGGGTATAAGTTAACTTCCAGAGATGAGCAAATCATTCATGTTTCCTAGATATTTTAGGGTAATTCTTTGTTCAGATAGATGTATAATTTATCATGTTGTTTCCTGCATTCCTAAAATAGCTTAGCAATACACAACATTTGTAAGGGTGGAAATTGATTTAGTAAAATAGCCCTAAGGAGTTTATGTCTTAGAGAAACAAAGTAATCTAAAAAAACACTGAAATCATAAAAGCAAATTGAATTTCAAATAATATCTTAACAATTTAAATGTGATTTTAAATTATGTATTATGGGGGAAATAAGCACTAAGGGAAGCTTCTGTGTGCTTTCAGTGTGGCGTCCTACTCAGGCTCATGCTGAGGATGGCGATGATGATGATGACAGCAGCAGAACTTTGCAGCCCTCTCGCCGGTCTCTGGGCTAGGTGCTTTTCATGTGTAGCTTTTTTTGTATACCCCTCCACAACTCCACAAAACAGAACCTTAATATTTTTGGCATTCAGTTAACTGGGCTTCAGTTAATCTAGACAGGTAATTCCTAAAGGGCCCAGCTGAAATCATGGCAGATCCAGGGATGAAAACCAAACGGACTAAGCCCAATATTTCTCCAAGTATGGACTATGAGACATTTACAGTAGTGTCAAAGGAATACATAGACTTTGGTTCTCATGCCAACAGTTCCCTGTGGAATTTCAATACTTAATTGACACTGACAAAACATTCAGTCATTCTAGAAACACACCTCCAAGATGTATGTTCTCCGAATACTCAAGCAAACCAACTGCACAAGCACAGAATGATAAAAGTCAATCTGTGTAATTAGCTTTCCAAAAAGAATTGGGAGAATTTGTATCTGCTCTCATTATAAAAAAAAAAAAATGCCTAAACATTGTGGCATCAGAAGGGAGCATCTGATTTATACTAAAATACAAAATTGTATTAAACATATTATAGTGTAGAAAATTCCCACCGTTTACCTGTCCATCACGCAAATAAGAAATAAAATACATTTCTGTTATTAAGAGTAGCAGGATAATGGGGAACAAAAAGAAAGTGTGGTTTAACACTGTGGGGAATGGATTAAAAGACAACTTAATATCTGGTTTAGTTTGAATTCTTAGCATCTTTTTGCCAGACACAATGGTTGTCACTTTTGAGAAGTTTATTTTGAAATTAGGGGAAAAGAATTACAGAATATATTGTTAGTGAAATTCATTACAAAAGTACTTCTGGGTCAAATTACATACATTACAACAGAAGCCCAAAGTGTTCAAAAATTTTCTAAGAAGTATTTTATCCGATTTCACTAAATCTGGACCAAAAAAAAAAAAAATCACTTGGAATTCAATTGGTAGAAAAGTATAGTCATTCAATACAAAACATTGGGTAATACATTTTAGTGTTTGGTCAATATTTATAAGGAAAAAGACTTAAAGCTCTTTTAAAATTGGCCATGTTGACAAAGCATATTTTTTACATGAATACACAATTTATGGAAAATGTCTAAATTAGCGCAGATATTATTTTATATCCTATCACTGTGAGTCTAAGTATTGTGATCCTAAAAAATGAGTGATTAATTCTAGCTGAGACTGACAGATGTCCTCAAATTAAGATGTCAGATATGTGAGTTACTCATTCTGAATAAAACTACAGCGCCAAAAGTTGCTACAGAGTGTGAAGAAAATTGTCATATCAATTAAGATGAAATCAATAGTGATCTCTATGTTAAAATTTCATAATCGTGAAGGCTAGATCAATTCTACGGACTTAGAGCTTTCTAGGCTCATGAATGCACCATTGATATATTAATTATTCTTTTTTCTCCGAATCTTACATGTTGGACAAAAGTCAACTTTATGTCTTCCAGCTTAAAGCATATTTTGAGTTTAAAATAATACTGGCAACTGAGACTCCACACACATCTTTCCACAGTCGTGGCTCTGTGTCCCCACAGGCATACAGATATTCACCACAGAGTGTTCAACACCTTCATTTTCTAACTTCTGTACAACACACCACGACTTGAAATCTTGTCTGTGTTGCAGATCTCTGTGTTCATCTTTTATCCTCCCTGCTGAACTAAGAGCTCTTTGAAGGAAGACTCTTTTTTTTTTTTTTAAGATAATACAGACTTGATGGTGGCAGATTTCAGTAAAATGAAATTGTATTTTCCCAATGCCGCTTCTCCCATAACTGAACTGAGCACAGAGGTTATGAAACAGATATTGCATTGCTGTGATTTAAACCAGGGAAGAGTATGAATCTGCGGTTTCAACAAACTGTTTTCACACGCTATGCTATTTGTCATTATCATGTGCATTTCTCCAAACAACAGAAAAGTTTTAAAAGCATCTTTTCATGTGGGTATGACTGTATTATGATTGTTTTGTCTTTTATTTTGGATACACTGAGAATTAAACATGTTTGTTGAACACTTACTACATGCAAAACAATGTAGAAAAAAAAAATCCTGACCTCACAACACTCACAGATCGTGTTCATCACTTCAGAATTGCAAGCAGTCCTGATTCACTGTTGGCTTCCCAAGTGAGGAAGAGAAAATTAGAACTTAGAATACAGAGAGTAAGACAACCCAGAATACTAGACATTGTGCTGTGTGCTGAATCCAGTAGCGCTGGGATTTGTGAACACATTGTTTGAAAAGGTATTTCCAACAAAGAATTGTGATACATTTATTATACAATTATTCTTCCTAAACATTTTCAAACTGAGAAACTGAGCTTTCTTTTTTCTTCCTTGAGTGTTAGATGTGAAGAATTCATGTTGACAGTACAAGTGGTGACTTGGAGGGCCGTGTAGGGGGCGCATTGAGGGGAAGCACAGGAGCCTGTGTTGTTAGCCCTTCCACATCTGAAGTCAGTCTATATGCCTCAGGCAGAAAATCTTGAGAAGGTTCACATTTTTAAAGAAGACCAAAAACAGAGGATATGGAAACATAAAAATAGATTAAATAAACAGCCTGCATCTCTGAAATACCATCAAATATCACTAATTCAGTTACATCATTTTATTTTTTCATACTCAAATTAGACTGAAGTTTATACTACTGTGAAAACAGTTGTTAACACACAAATAATTAGCATCTTTTTCTATTGAATAAAATTGAGTGAAATTATTTGATCCAAAGGCTGAAACATTTTATTAAATAAAATTTCTGTATTTGAAAAAAGTTGTTAAATATTTTAAAATTGATTTTATATCAAATATAATACAATTTTATGTCAACCAGTTTACTCAAAACTATTCTGAATGTGAAACCAAACACTTAAAAATGTGAGCATAATGTACTGATGTAATGTAAATTATAATAAATACATTTTAATCTTATTTTACTTGTAAAGCTGAAAAGTTGGTTTGATATAATTTAAAAATATATTTCAATAAGTTCTAAAACAACAAGAAAATTCTATTTAAGCTGAAACATTGCTAGAACTGAAAAGAGTAGTGATTATTTCCTCTTATTAAAAGAAACTAAAGTGACAGTTTTGTCTAGTGGTACACCTTGGGGAACAGACTGCCTCATCTGCACCTGGAGACTTCTGTGCCATTGTTATAGGTATAACAGAACAGGTTTCTGTCTAGACACTAGACCCAAACAGAAATACTACAAAATATTTAAATATAACTATCATTGTCAAGTTTTTCTAGTATTTTTCTAATTTTCCTTTTGAATTTAAAAATTACACTTTTGTTAATTATAATTTCCTTTATATGATGAGTTATCATACAAGGAACATATTATCAAGGTCTATTTTACTAGATTAAGGGCCTTGGATAAAGAATGAAGTATAAAGTAGTTACCACCTCGCACCTCACCAGAAAACAGAAAATCACCACAATTTTTTGTTCATTTGTATAATTTTTTTTTTGTTTCAAGAGCTGTACTAGTTTCTAAAAATATAGAAGTAAAACTTAATTTTTAGCTTTTACAGTTGATTAGTGAACCAAATTGAATAATTCCATGAATATTTAGTAAATATTATATTTTTAAAATGAGCATACATTTGGAAATACAAGTATAATAAGCATATAATATACATTCAAGTATGAATATGTATAGTAAAAAGCAAATATCCATCAACAGACCAATGGACACACAAACTGTGGTATTTATACACAGTGGAATACTATGCACCTATAAAATCCAACAGCTTGGAGGCTTTTGTGGGCAAATGGAAGAAACTTGAGAACATCATGCTTAGTGAAGTGAGTCAGAAGCAGAAGGTGAAACATCCAATGGTGTCTCTTATAGGAGAGTCCCAGATCACAACTCCTACAGAACTTAAGATGAAAAAGTGAAAGACGGGGGTAGGGTGGGGGAGGAGAGAGGACGGGGTGGGTAGGGGGAGGGACAGAAAGAGAATGGGAAAGTCCTTGTCACCTTGACAAGATATGTATGTGCACAAAATCCTCAACTTCATCGTAAACCTTAAATCTTGCACTAATACATATCAATAAAATGGGGGGAGGGGAGCAAAGTAAATGAAAGTAACTGGCAGTAGGGTGCTCTGTTCCAGACTACACAATCAAGGAACATGAATTGTAGCTCTGGGAGGTTAATACTCATGCTAAAACCTACTGGGTGTGTGAATAGTGCCTCAGGAAACTGAGGTATCATTTAAAGCACGTGGAACAGTAAGCATGAAAGCCGCCAAGTGAAAAGGAAGTCTTTGTTTGGGGGGAAAGGAAAGCAGGCAGCACGGCAGGATTCTGACAAGTCAGGCTGAAGTCAGTGAAAACTAACTTTGTGTTTTGTCGTGACAATTAATGTGGTTTTTCCTCTGTGCACCTCATGTGTCCCTGTCCCATTCTCCGTGCTGTTTTGATGTTTGGAGAGCTTTTGCCACATTGTAACAAACATTGGCTTCCAATATGGCACCTAGAGACTTAGGGGTCAGCAACATGTCTTCTCTTCTCAAGTCTGTTTCTTTGGAGTTTTTCCCATTCAAGTGAAAGCCCATTCAAATCCTTATTGTTTTTCTCATACCCCAAGTTCAAGTGCAAACTAACAGCAATCTCAGTGGGAGACATATGCCAACTATCCAAAAATTTCGTGTTTATTGCATGTATTCTATCACCATTTTTCACTTAGATTGTTATAATAGCCTTCTGAACCGTCTCTTCTCTTTGCTTTTGTGATTTTTAGTCTATATTTAATTCAATAGACAATTTTCTGACCTCACTTTGACTTTAGGTACTTTCCTTTCTGTTCACTCATACCACTTCAGTTACATGAAAAGGCCATTATTATTACAAAAATGTTTTAAGCTATGATTAGCCAAGTTACCTAACAAAATTAGAATTAGAAGATAATACTCATGTAAAGTTCCCTGTCATGATTTCTAATAAGTTATCATCTAATATCATGAGCTATTAATACCATTGTTGATTACATACTTGGCCTTTTCATAGATCCAAAATAGGATGTGTCATTCTTGCAGACTTTTATTATTTTCTGTTCCATTTCTAGCTGCAACCATAAGTTAATGCCATCCTCATTATAATTTATAAAATGCATGTTTTGGTCAGGTATCAAGTTTCTAGCTGCAACCATAAGTTAATGCCATCCTCATTATAATTTATAAAATGCATGTTTGGTAAGGTATCAAGTTTAAAATTGTTATTAATATTAATAATGCTATAAATGCACCAAGAAGGTAAATATTAAGCCTCAAGATTTAGGTTTTAGATGACTGTAAAAAAATAGAAACTTTTAAGGAAAGATTTATAAAAGACTGTGCTGGGCATAGATTATGATTGGTACACACTTAAACAATGAGTGAACCATGACGGGAAGCTCTTTAACTTCACGTAGGTTGACGCTAACAGTCCTAACCAATCGTAGACAGCAGCACATCTTCCTTTCATGTTTATTTTCATCTCTTTGGTTTTTTCCTGCAACCTGTTATTGGAAAGGCAGTTGTAAAAACATATTCACAAAAGAACTCTCTGCATTTTCTTTTGAATTAATTCTGGGCATCTTGCTTTCTTTTATCAATGTGTTTTATTCTTGCTACTTAAACCACAATTAGAAGGAGTTTTGTGATAAAGTATTGACCATTTTTTAAAGTGCCTTTTGTGCAGTAATGAAAACACAGTTTCCTTTTCTTAACTACTTACTAACATGAAAGATGCACTATGTGGAATATTTTTTCTCATCTGGTTAATTTTAAACACAATGAAAGCTGTGGTCTACATGAACTTAAAATGAAGTATCATATTTTACTCTAGACTGTAATTGGTCAATTATTTATGAAGTTAGCATAGGTGCTGAAAAGTCAAATATAAAGAACAGTGTATCTAAAGTCCTTCAAAATATAATCTTCTACGAGGAAAGAATTGAACTGTGTGTGCAACCTTATGAAATATGCATTTTACATATGCCTATGAGCTCCACAAAAGGCAAAGTACCTTCAAATGAAATAATAACAGAGATACATTATCATTTAAAAATCCCAGTGTAGAAACAATTGCAGTTTCAGGTAAGTCCTCGTGAATTTTTGTGTTCTTGTACGGCATAGATTTGATTTGGTAGACAAAAGTCTACTTTTTACTTTACATGAATGCAAAATATATTAGTGTGCAGCAAACTCTTCTTTATGTATTTTATTAATTAGGATAAAATGTGTTAATCTTTTTCTTTGAGTCTGTTTCTCTATAAAATGTATAGTTTAAAATATAATGTTACATAATAAATTCACTATCATTAATAAATTTAGTCATTATCATCAATGACATTGAAAGATGTCATGTTTAGTACTTTATAAAACCTAAACAAATATTAAAAATTGAGTAAAAATAGTTGATATTGATATCGATATCTATATTAGTTTTTCACAAAATTTCCTACAGCGTTTCAACATGCTGTCTTTAATTTAAAAATGTATAGCCATGGAACAATGTGTAAGCTTAATTAAAGCAAATTTCTGAAGTCTGTATATAATAGCTTTAAATTATAATTCATAGATATTTAACTGGGAAGTCAATGAAAATACAAATATTTGTTCAACTTGAACTCCTATAAATAAATCATAGAAAATGCTTCAAGAATAAAAGTACAACTACATACATACACACTCTTTAAATGATAAACACTTAATAAGTTGCAGTATTTATCTACCATTAAAAATATCATAGATTTGACAGAAAGATATTTGGCCATTTTTTGTTTGTTGGCAGTAAGTATGGGAGTAATTCATTATTCAATTGACCAAAAAATTGTACAAAATCTAGGTAATTGAGAACCCACACTCTGTGACAGTGGAGCCAATAAGGTGTAATTCTCGGTTGCCAAACATGAAAGCGCTCATAGTCATGTGGTGAAAACAGAACACAATCATAAATATGATGAGCCTTTGGTCAACTTTGCTCCTTGTCTCAGTATGACCCATGCATAGGCGTGATATGGGAATGAATTCAAACAGAACCACCAGGCACTATCCTGCTCCATTTGCATACTCCTCCTTCAGAAACGGAAGTGCTTTCAGTTGGATAACAAGATTTGGAGGCAGAAGTGAAAGGTTCATAGAAGTGGCAGCTGCCAGATGCATGTAAAAGGGAGGGATTAAGGCAGGACATGAATAAGCAGAAACTAAGATGAGAGAAAAAACTTCTAGTGGGAAAAGTGTTCCACCTCCTGCTTTCCATATGAGAGACCCAGATCACAACTATATCATGGAACTTACAAGGAACAACAAAGTGAAACAAGGGGGTAAGGTGGGGAGGGAGGGAAAGGTGGGTAGGGGGTGGGACAAAAGGAAAGTGGGAAAGTACTAGTCACCTTGACAAGATACGTAGGTGCAAATGCTCAACTTCATTGTAAACCTTAAATTTTGCACTTATACATATCAATAAAATGGGGAAGAAAAAGTACAGAGGAAAAGGGAAACAAAACTAATAATTGCCCCAGGAAAAAAAAAAGAATCATTTTGAATGATGTAGTAGGACATTCTTCCACTGCCACAGAAATGCTTGGAATACATTCAAAAATCTGTGTCCAAAATTTAATTCAAGCTGTGGAATTGGCTATTTTCTTGTCTTTGCATGCTGGAACATTAGACAAGACTGCGTGCCTGGGACTATTGTTGGTTCCATTGCCATGTGTGGTATTACCAGTCTCATTGTCCTCTGTGATAACTTCATTATACTTTCTTACAGTTGTTGGAACAGATTACTAAAGCAATCCAATTGAAGAGCTGGTTGTGTACATTAATGAACAATGCTCTATCGTGCTAGGTCATGGGGTTGGTCCTAGAACAGAAAATGCACACACACACACACACACACACACACACACACACACACACACACGTACACGTGCACACACACATCACAAAAACAGATTTCTCTCTCTCTCTCTTTCTTTCTTTCTCTTTTGAGACAGCAGATAAGGCTGGTTCTAAACTCACTATGTAGCCCGGGCTGGCCTCAAACTCACAGAAATTTTCATGCCTCAGTATCCCAAGTGCTGGGATTACGGGCCCAAGCTACCACACCCAGCTTATGTGGTGCCAGGGAATTTTACCCAGGGCCTCGTGCTTGTTAGATAAACATTTAACCATTGGCTATTTCTCCAGCCCCAATAAAACAGATCTATATCTTGTAGTTTTAGGGGACAGAAACCAAAAAATGGTGGCTTGATTTCGAACACCCTTTTTTATTTGATCAATACAGATATATAGAGTATGATTAGAAAATATGATGAATTTGAATTTAAAAATTACAGTAAAAGACACATTGCTATTAATTTTTCTTGAATTCTTCCCCTTTCTTTAAACACACTTATCCATTGCTCCTTGCCACTTTCTGAAACAAATGTGAAAGCCCTCTTTCATGAGTTAAAGACACAAGTTATACAACATTTATTGCTGAAGTTCAGGGTAAAAACTAATGTACTACCGTGAACAAATCGGACCTGTTTTCTCAGTTCTATTTTATCTTATTTATTTTCTTTTTGAGACAGGGTCTGGCTGTGTAGTCCCGCCTAGTCCTGAACTCAACATGCCCTTACATTTTGACACTATTTAGAAGGCCTTGCTGTCTTTTGGCCTGGTATTGATAACTTGGTCTTCACACACCATGTAGCCTGAGTCAGAGCTTGTTTCCCTGTTGCTAGCGATGCCTCACATCATCACAAAGGTGACAAAGAAATACAGAATTGTCTTTGGATTCTGAAGTCCTTTGGAATCAATTCTTATACTGCTAATGTAGAATTTACTTTTTCTTGTCAACCACAGACACTTAAACTCCAAGGGAAGAAAATCGCAGGGACCGAGAACACGATCTGTTTTGACTCATGTCTTTTTCAAAATCACATAGTAGGTTCTAAGATATTTACTGTAAGAAATATCATGGAGTAGTCAGAGGTATGAAAAAGATATAAACAATTATTGCACATAGTTAAATTTTCAAAATAACATCACATTATAATATGTAATATGACAATAATAAGATTTAGAGAGGTTAATTATCTTCCTCATACAATTAAAAACTGGTGGTTATGGTAAGATCAAACACAATATCTCTGTCCTTGCTACTCAGCTGCTAAAATTCTTTTTATTGGAGATTACTGCCCACTTGAAAATTAAGTTTGAATTTTATGCTCTGTAGCAACCATTCCAGAATGCACATTCTATAAATATTAGTATAGCTAGGATAAAAGCCTGATTCCTTTTTACCCCTCATGATAAAATTATAATAAAATAAGTAACCATTTTATGACTTTTTTATTTCTAAAACGTAATTGAAGAACTGGGGAGCATAAACCACCATGAATTAAAGTATAATTTTTAGGAGTTGAATTGTTTGAGAAGTTGAATTAATGCGTATCTGTTAAAATTTTTGACCTCATGGGTTAGATTTTATCCGTTGATAAATATTCAGCATTTCAAGTTTCTGAGAATCTAGCAGGAAGAAATGATTCCCTCCAACCCAATTATATTACACTTCGTGTTGTTGCAAAATATGTTGAAAATATGTTGGAAGCATTAGTCATCTCTTCTAAAGGCTATAATATCATTTAAATAATGTGTCTTCATTTAGCAGATGTATATGTCTGTGCGTTTCTTTGTTTTATTAGTAATGACATTGATAGAAACATTATCAAAGTGCACCTTACAAAGTGGGTGATGCTATAAACATTGTATCTGTCTGGACATTTGTTAAAAGGTAAAAAACCCCTGGGATAGAAAAATACAAGGAACTTACTTTTTTTTTCATTATTTATAGTAGTAGAAGGGTCACGTCTGGGTTGTTTTCAAATATAGTCTTATATCTCCGAATTTTTCTTCTAGGTCTCATAGAATGCGGTTATTCACCTTGTTAAAATTGTGTCGTAGAGACAAAGGCTGAAACCTTAAACTATATACCTGCTCTAGGCTTAGTTCTTTCTAAGGCATGCATATATATTTTGTTGAGAGGGTAACAAATTATTAACTTTACTGTTTCTAACCCTTATAGAGATTAATACAGATGTACTCACAGCATCGCAGTGCGTGCCTAACTTCCTCAGAGACCAGTGTTGCTAAGTCTTTGGTTTGTATTTGGTAATTTGTTAGCTTTTAGTGTTAACACACTTTGATGAGAGATGTATGATCAAGGAAATTGTTCCAAGATCTAGAAGTTCTACCTAATACTTTAGAAACCAAAGCAGATTAATAACTCAGCTGTTAAAAGTGCTTACCAATAAGTGTTAAGTACCTGAATTCAGTTCCCCAGCACCACATAACCTGGACTTGGTGATGAATGCCTGCAATCTCAGCACTGGAGAAGCTAAGGCAGGAGGATTGCCTTAAGTCCAAAGCCACCCTAGGCTACATAGTAACTGCGGGACAAGCCTGGACTACAGAGCAAGAACCTGCTTCAAAAATAAATAAAATAGATTTTAAAATGAAGAAAAAATGGAATATTAAAAGCAAATATTTTTACTGTCAATACCAGTAAATATTACATCTTCTGGATCATTGTGATACTGATAAGGATTTATTCATATGTGTTTGCTTTTAACTTTATTCACACAAAATAGGAAAGAAAGCCAGTATTTTTGGAAAAGAACTTGCTTGTCAGCAGAAAGAAAACTATTTGAAAGCATATTAGAGATCAAACATCTCAGCAGTTTCATCTCAGGTGGGATCATGAGGAAGTCGTCAGGCCGAAGGTGAGCTCCCTTCCTCGTCTCCTTTCTGCCACACTAGGGGGAAAAAAAGCCTTCAACTTTAAATGAAATTGAACCAAGCTCCTGGTACACACTTGTTCGCTCCTCTCCCTACCAAGCCTGTCTTCTAGGTATGCAGTTTCATACTCAGTATATTCTCCAGGGATCGTTGCAAAATTTGCATTCATTTTTATATTCATATGCTCCACCTTTTAGAATTTTATGCATTTTCTATTCTGAAAATTTCAATAACTTCATCCTGTCTATGGTTTTTTCACTAGTAAAAGTAAATATAAGATCACTTTTATATGTTTTATTGATTTTTTGTTTTCCTTGAGATATTACATGAAATTGTGATTTACAATTAGGAGCCAAATTAACCCTAGGTTCTGATATTCATCTTCTATTATCAGATAAAAATCATGTTATTAGTGTGTGTGTACATTAGCTTGTCCAAGAGACTTTACAATACAGGAATAGATTCTTTTTACACTTAATATAAAATCAACTTATACAATGTACATTAGAAGAAGTGATGATTTTCTAAAATTTTATATGAATAATAAAAAGTGAACAGCTTTATGTCAAGCATGTGAGTAGAATTCTACTAAAAAAATGCAGTGTCTAGAATCTATTCTCTGTTAGTATTGATGTTGCCAGCATTATGTGTTTACTATTCCCTTCCTCTCCATCAAAACACATAAACAACAACAACAAAATCACCGGTCTTAAATAAACTTTTTCCACTTTTATTTTCCAATGAATCCCATTGTCTTGGTGATAGGACCTTACACCCTTAATTCAATTTAAAAGAATATCCAAAATAAGTGTCAATTTTTCACATCCATTTGACTCTCGTCTACACTATTTTCAGTAGACGACTCACTCTTGTCCTCTGCTTACATTGAGTGGATTTGCTCAATTTTGCAGCTTCATTTCAACCTTGCCTACTTTCCAATACAATCTGAACTTAATGCCATTTTATCCAAAATCATTTGCTGACTCCATGGATAGGATGAAAATTCTCTGATCTTTATTCTTTCTAAATTATCTTCTCCAGGAGGACAGTCACTATGTCTGTTGATTATCCACAGCTCTACTTAACGTTTTTATGACAGATTTTCTTTTGTGTTTTGTAGAATTGTATTATTTCATTATAAAACCTGAACTTTCAAAATTTATTTACAAATCAAATCTCCCCAGAGGGATGTAAAAGCTACTGATTGATTTAGTTAAAAGCTAAAGGCACAAGTTGTTTGAGAAAACCCAGGAATTTTAGGAAATGTAGTGACAGTTCTCCAAGATTTTTGGGATTCTGGCAAATTGGAGAGTATTATGGAATGTTAATATGGAATATCCTACATTGTCATTTACTATATTACTTAGTGCAACATTGACTGGTCATTTACCATGTGATATCTGTACTTCATGTTTACTCATTTTCATACTATTGCTCTGGGTAGAATGGGACCACTTTTTTCCCCCACTCTAGTAAACAATCAGTGCTGAGAAAACCGACTTTCTTAGGTGCACAGATCAATGAGAAATAAAGACAGAAAAGTGAGATTTTGACAAGCTGCTCTTGGAATAAAGGGGTGCAAGAAAGAGTTCAAGCTTTCAGGTGTCATCTAAGAAGGTATTAGGAGTAAAATCTGAGCCCTGGAGCAGAGGGCTACAGTCCCAGCTACTTGGGAGCCAGAAGCAAAACGATTGTATGACTTCAGGAGCATAGAGCCATTCTGGGCCACATCATAAAGCCATATCTTCTCTAAAAAACAAAGAAAAACAACTGAAGTCTACAAGACAAGGTATTTTTTTGTATTAGTGACATCCTAGAGTTCTCATTTATAGGTTACTTATTTGTCTATGTATTTACTTACTTATTTTACCTGATACATATAGAAAAGGTCTTTCATTTTAGCCAGGAATTCATCTGAAAAAAAGTGATTTTTTGTAACTTAATACCACACCACAAAATTTGTAACACAAGAAGAAAAGCAATCACTTTAGAGACTGAAAGACAACAATTGCATTCTTCTCAAGATAATAATAGTCATTGTGCCAAAGAAATTACTATTACAAATGAAAGCCGAGCAGGATCAGAGTGGAGGGAATACTGGTATTCTTCTACAATCCCACAAGAGGGTTACACTTGGACACTTTATTTTCTTATCGACAGTACTTGCATTCTTTAATTTACTTTATGCCTTTGTCTTATGATTCAGATGCAAATATGCTGATACGGGAAAGAATCTACCTCAAGAGCTTGTCACTGGTGTTAGAGAGGTCCCAGGCATGCGCTGTTTTCAGGTACCATGAGAGAAGGCATTAGCTAAATTTGCTTCAGAGCTCTCCTTTGCCTGGGGTGGGAAGTAAGCAGTAGACAGGCACATTAGGGAGATCAGTAACATAGTAAGAGTGGGTAGTAAAGGACCACATGCTCAACTCATTTTACTAAAAGCTTTCTAAAGAATATCAATTTTGAGAAGTGTTAAATCTTATTAATGTTGTCATCTTGCAGGTTCTGAAGGAAGAGGTAGATCTAAAAAGGAAAGCTCTTGTGACTATAATATCTAGACAAAGGGATAGTGAACAGATTGTCAGAAGTGATGAAGGCTCTGGCTCAGTCCTCAGGCAGCGTAAGAGCATCATTCACTCGAGGTGATTCCCATCTACTGTCTGTGAGAAGGAGCTTGTCTAAAAGTGAAACGGAAATGACATGAACTTCGTTGTTTACCAGATATGTAAAAAGTTCCTGAGAAGTCCCAATTCAGAAGGCATTTATTTCCAGACAACTTGGAAGAGAGAGGTCAAGTCAGTCTTTATCATATCTTATATTTTTCTCACAGCAAGTGATATAAAGTAACAAAACCATTAGACTTTTAGGGAAATAGTTGCTACTTTTGAAAACAAGTTGTTTAACCCAAGAATGTGTGAGGATGCAGAAAACATGTTCATATCTTGCATATCCATTGAGTTCCTTAGGCACTGTAGAGCCTCATCACAGAAGCACATTGAAAATTAGGAATAATGAGTCTGAGTAGACCACGGTATTCCGAATGGACTTATTAATAGATCATCATCTTGTATCCTGAATCCTCAGAGGCATTTAAGAGTAAGTTGCTGGTTTTAGCATGCATCTTGAAGATATAACTGCATAGGTAAGCTTAAAATGAATATGAAAAATGCCTTTGCTGTCTCAAATAATTCTATTAGTTGACAGGATGCTGGAAGACAGTGCTTCCCAATCCTCTTCAGAACTTGGAATTCATGGAAAATGTTAATCCTGGGATGGGACCCAAGAGTAAGCAAGAAGGCTGCTTAAGGCAAGGTGACCCTGGAAGCCATGACTTGGATGGTGAACGAACACAGCGCACTCCTGGGAGTGGGAGAGCTCCTACCCATCCTGACAAGAAAAGTAACGGAGGATATAGTTTAGTTGGAAGACTAGGTCATGTGTGTTTTTTAATGTGATACTACATCTCACTTTTGAGTTATTTAATTATATTTCCAGTCAGAACATTTGTTTAAAATTTTATACCATGCATCTCCTTCAAATTTCAGCGACTAGTGCAATTACTTTTATCATTACATTTTTCTTTATTTTTCTGAATTTCTGTTTTTGAGAAGAAATCCTCAACTTGAAAACCTCACCTAAAAAAAGAAAGGTGGTGGGGACACATTTAAGTACAATATACAAACATGTAATTACCCATCATACTATGAAGCCACGTAAGTTGTGGCTAATGCATATAGTTGTATAACTACTAGTATGATCAAGACACACAACAGTTTAATCAACCCCCACCTTCTTTTGAGTTCATCTGTAGTTCAATTTTCCATGTCCTCATCTCTGCCAACTAGGATGTATTTTCTGCCTCTATCATTTTTTATGTAGATGGAGCCACGTAGTGTGTAAGCTTGTATGGCCTTGAAGAGAAGTCGTGATCTGATCTATCCTTCATTTCTGAGCCATCTGAGCTCTTTGCCTCCATCCTCTTCTCCAAGTTGAGGCTGAGCTTTTTACTACGTGCAGTCTCAATCGGGAAGGGAGGAGCATCAGGCACTCAAACAAATTTCCCGAGTTTACGCCTCCTTCACCAGCCCCTGTTCTGTAACCAGCGGTTTAGCTCCCTTCACCAGTTTCAGTAATGGCTGCCCTGAAGAGAGCTCCTTTGATGACAAGTCTTTGTGCCAGATCTTCCCTTTGAAACTACTTAATACATTTTTAGCAGCATCACATTTATTAAATGAATTTATAACTTTTGAGGCAATGAGAGTTGAACGCAAGGCCTCCACTCGGAGCTAAATCCCCAGCTGCCATTTTATTGTCTATTTGAGACAAGGTCTTACTGATCTGCTAAGTTGCCCACGCCTGGCTCCAACTTGTGATTCTCCTGCCTCAGCCTCTCAACTTCTCAAAATGCTGGAACTCCAGGCCAGTACTTTCAGGCCCATCTGTAATGTTAATATTTTATTATTATTTTTACTGCTTTAGAATTGAGTGATTGTCAGTTTAAAAATGATTGGATCAAAAAATACCTAGTTAATTTTTTAAATGTTAAAGAAGAGAGTTCCAAAGCCCTCCTGTCATTATTTGACTATTAGAGAAAAGAAAAAAGGAAAGAGGGGTCACGTACCTTGTAAATCCTCAAATGTATTGCTGAGTTTCGATTTCCATATCTTTTTTCTATGTTAATTTATTTTCTTCTCTCTTATGCATAACCATTCCTTAATTAATCTAGTATTGCCATTATGTAACCTTTTGTAAATGCTAAAGAGTGCCTCAAAATCATTCATATTGTTTATTCAGACCATAACAATTGTAAGCCACTTTTATTCCAACTCTAAAAGGTGAATCTTATTCCTAATTGCCTAAATATATCTAGATTTATTTTCAACATCATATTTTTGTCTTTTTTTAAAATGGTCCCTGCTATGTCCTGTCACTAGCCAGAAAATTATTAAAATGTACTGTTTTCATGGTAAGTAAAACAAATGAAAATTAACAATAGCAAGAGCACAAAAAACCTTCAAATGTATAGCTATAGACATATGTATATATTTATTGAATCAATAGTGTTTAATGTATAATGGAGGTTAAATCTCTTTGAAAATCTTATGAAAGTTCTATTTTTATCCCTAGAAAAATGAACATAACATTATTCATGAACATATTTTTCATAAAATTTATTACATACAAAATTTATTTCTCTCACATAGGAAAGAAAAAAATCCTGACAAAGAAATATTTCTCTTTTAGTTTCTGCTTGATATAAAATTAGTTTTTCATTCAGTAAAGTAAATAGATAAAAAAGCACGAAAGGGAATTATCAATAGGTTTCAGCTGTAGTTTGGTGTACATATGAAATTCACTTGTGACGCAAGCAATCTCTGTGGCAACTCAATATTGATTTTTATGGAACTTATTATTTTTATTTTTATTCAGGGTTTTGCTCGACCAAAAAAAATAGATAGGCTTTAAGGATTTCAGAGAGATTAAAAAATAAGAATTGGGAGTGAGATATTCATGAAAACTTCATTAATTTAATTCCACTCCATACAATTTAAAAGAGCTTATATACCAAAAAAATTAAAAAAAAATGTAATCTAACGAAAGAACCAATAATAATTCTTTGGTAGATGGCATCATGATACAAAGGGCTTTTAACTGGTTGTCATTTTGTATTGTAAAACTTGCCAAACTTATTTAAGAGATAAGAAAGTATGATTTTAATAATGTAATGGTTCCTGTGTACCCATCACAGTTTTAGCATATATATAAGGGAAGCTCATCAGTATTCTTCACCTTTGTCTTGACCACATATTATTTAAAAATATATGTTAGACATAAAATAATTCATCTTTAATGCTGAAATAGATATCTCAGTAATAAAATAAAATATGTAAATCTCCAAAGATTAAAATTTCTGAAAATTAACTTGATAGGTTGGATCCTATTCCATGTTTCACACTTTTTATTTGATTGATGAGTTTCTAAAGTCTCTAAGATTTTTTTCTTTAGTATATATGTTCCTTAAGTAGTATGTATTAAATATATCCAGAAATTTTTACACAGGTGATATGATACATTAACACAAGAAAGTTCATCATATTTGAATTCATTTTGGGGAAAAGAAGTTGTTATATAATCTTCTGTATGTTCAGTTTCAATGTAGCAGGAAGCGCACATATTTGCGTGTTCTTGATTAGATCTGAACTATCCCAGTCTCACACTTGGAGGTGGATTTTTTGGAAGATAATCAGATCCTGAGGGCACTAAACTCAATGACTTACAAAAGTTTTATACCCCTTAAAGTATTAAAGATTAAAGTTTTTCACATTGTAAAATGTAAATGAGAAATAAGGAATTTTTGTGGAAAAAAAGGCCAAAAAATACTGTTTTGGAGTTTTAATATGATGAATTAAAATTAAGGCCCAACACCAACACATAGTCTTTCACTTCTCAAGTGGAGAGATGATAGATGGAGGAGAGAGACAGAGGGGGAGAGAGAGAGAGAGAGAGAGAGAGAGAGAGAGAGAGAGAGAGAGAGAAAGAGAAAGAGAGAGAGAGAGAATAGATAAATATACTACTAGAGCATTATGAGATTACCAACCTCAGGACCTTGGGACTGGCGATATTTCTAGACATTTAAGAGATTTTGAACCTGGAGGCCAGTGTCTTGCCCTGACCATTGTATCTGATATACATCATTGTATTTCTGTATTTATAGTGTCCACAGCTTATTCAGGAAATATCCTACTGAAATTCAGTAGTAAATAGTTAAGATATTCTTTTGCTATTTACTAGTTATTTAAGTTATTCTTTGTTATTAGTTAAGTTATTCTTTTGTAAGGAATATAATTGTAGTTGTTTTTGACATTAACCACTTATCTCAAAATAAATAAATTGCTGTCATCAACAAAAGCTTAACTATTGAAATATCTTAATATGATTTAGCTTTTAATGCTGAAATAAGAAATTCTTTTAAAAGAAAGGTGTTGTAATTGTCATCAATGATGAAGCTTCGCCTGGGAATCACCTGTTAAACATTTACAATGTCTAAAATGGTAATGCTTTAAAAGACATACTCAATATTACATAAATTAGTAAAATATTCCCTGAAAATATTCAAATAAAGTTGTGGAAATTTATGTCTATATGAGTGTTTGCCAATAACTCATTGCAAATATATTAACAACTTTTTTATGCAAATGGGAGTAAGAAGCTTAATGGTTTGTGTAAACAATTATTTCTTATTCTCAAATATTCATTTTATACTGGATAAAATTAAGGAATTTATAACACTGTTCTGTTCAATATTTATCTGTCAATAGTAGAGAGGATACAGAAAACAGACCAGAGAAAGTTGTCAGATTAGAAAATCTAGAAAGGCAAGCGATGCCTTCTGCTAGAGTATACGTATTCTAATTTCTAATGTTTTACTTAAATACAAGATTTTAGAATCCTTTTTTAAGAGGGTAGCCGTATTCATTAGGCAAAGTAACTTTGAGTTGCACAAGAAGAATATTCACACTCAACTTGTTCAGTTTATTTTGACCAAGTCTAGTTTTCAGATCTTTTTGTTGTGGAATATTGTACTACTTTGTAAAGAATGAATGAACAAAACAAGAAAGAAAGAAAGAAAGAAAGAAAGAAAGAAAGAAAGAGCGAGCCAATAGTGCCTTTGTCACTGTGTCTATTTTCAGTTATGACAATAGAAACTAAACTCAAAAAAATAAGGATAAAACTTTAAATCCTTGTCATACCAACTTTAAATCAATTGCATTGTGTCACATTTCACTACATAACAAGCGTCTTCTGGGGAAATATTTTTGTGGTATTAATACTAACAACTAAAAATTTTAAAATATTTGTTCTTTTTCCTTCCTTGGATACTTTTCTTCCACTTGTAATATGTATAAAAACAGACATGTTTTAACAGAGCAGCCTAGGGATGTAGTTCTCACACGCAGGCACACCCACTGGGACGCACACTTAATGCTTTGATCGACAGCTGTGAATATCAAAGCTGCGTGAGGGCACATGCATCTCGCCCCAGGCTTACCGCGGGTGTGCGGGTCGCGGACACATAGGGAGCTGGAAGCACTGAAAGGAGACAGGGTGAGAAAACGTGCAGCAGGAAACTGAGATGATCCTCGCTTGACATCTCTTTCCAGTCTTCCCCAAGCCCTTCACTCTGAATGTGCAAATATTTACATGTGTTTCAAAACTTAAATGTCTCACGTTTTCCACCAGCATTCGATGACACAACGCAGAAGTTAGGGCTCTGGTGTAGAAAACATAACTCCAGAGCCAGTGCATTTAATGACTCTTTCTATTTTTTCTTTGATTTTAGCACTTAGGACGTATATTTCGCACACTTGTCAAAAAAATTTTGTTGTGATGTCAAGATGCACGCTAATCAATATGAAACGATGGTGTTATATCCTGTTCTTATTTTTAATTATAACTACAGTGATTTCCTTATTAAGAATAATGTTGGCTCTAAATATAGATATAGTCCTAAATTTATTGTTTATTTCCTCAGATAGTTAGGAACGTAACTTCATGTGTTTTTATTATAGCAATTGCAAATATGGCCTCACACAAATGTATTGGATTCATTTGTTCAATATGCTGTGCAAACTATCTTTATACTTTCTCCTCTCTCTCTGTCTCTCTCTGTCTCTCTGTCTCTCTCTCTCTCTCGCTCTCTCTCTCTCTCTCTCTCTCTCTCTCTCTCTCTCTCTCTCTCTCTGTCTCTCTTAGTGTTAGTATCTTGCTTAATTGTACAGGCTGGTCCTGAATCCCTAACCCCTAACGTAGCCAAGGCTGGTCTCAAACTCTCAGCAAACCTCCTGTCTCAACCTCCTGGTGTTGAGATTACAGGCAATTGCCACAACACCTAGAGTATGTGATCCACTGGAATGAACTCAGGGACTGTACTTGCCCATGGTGGATGAGAGCTCTAAACTCTGCCTTATTCCTCAAGCCCTATTTTTGTATTCTCAATGGAATTCTTATTTCATCATGCTATATTTATTCATAATACACTGGCAGAACAAATTTGATAATGTTTTGTGATATTGTGGGTTTATTAGATTTATCACTTTTTATTTTGTTAAACTCATTCTATTTTCTCCACTGAAAAACGTTTCCAATGGATATTTTGTGTTTCAAATTTCTACATATTTGGCAATAAAATAGTTTTATGCACAGTATGTATTTTACATTCATTAAATATATACACTGTATTTACATAAACACTCTGGGTAGGATATATGTGTTCTTATTTATTTATGTGAGATATGTCTTTCATATTTTTGGGCCTTCTTTTTAACATTATTTCAGACACTTCTCACATTTTTGAATAATTTATCCTGGAAAATGTTCATCATTTGAATGTGAATTTTATTTTTTAAAAGTACATAAAAATTTTTGAGCTAACTTTACTCAATAAAAGACTTATACAGTTAGATGATATGGCTAATATTAAAAGAAAGCAACGCAATTAAAGTATAAAAGCTAAGCTTCAGCTATTAGTCAATTTAAACTAAATTCCAAAATACAAACAGAAAGATTTTCATAACATTGTAGTAATATTGGAATTAATTTATTACTTAAACAATGTGACTTATCTGTAAATTTTATTATTATTGTTACTGTTAATTTGATGTAAAGATCATGATGAATTTGTCCAAAAAGCTATTCACTCCCCATGGCCATATTTTGAGTGTGTATTGAATTATTAATGAACTAAGAGCCTTCAAATTTGTCATTTGAATAAACTGATATCCTTTAAATGGACTTATTTTACTTACGAAAGTTTACTCTGTGTTTGCACTATTGTATTAATACCCATGTCCTCTCCTTATCAGACAAACATTGAAAATTGTGGAGAAAGTTGCAACTGTATGAGTTGAAATTATCAGTGCATAATTCAAATAAATGAATTACTTAATGAATTAAGTACTCTTCTATTTTTCTTAAAATTTCAAGTTTATAAACAATAAATACTCAAAATTAAAATAGAAATTGATATTTAATAATTATCTGCTAATTCAATTTTTGTTAAGATTTTTTATATTTTATAATAAAATTGGTCAAATGCTGCAGCCTATTTCTTTTTTTTATTTTATTGATGTAGTTTTTAAGCTGATCTATTGAGGCATAATTGAAACAAATCACACAGTTTCTATCTAATACACACAATTCAATGCATTTAGAAATGTGCCCGCAGTATCTATGAAATGATCAGTTCAATAAAGTAAGCTGGAGTGATTACCTAGCAAGAACAAGGCCCGGGATTCAATCGCCCAGCACTAACTGGATGTGCATGGCTGTAATCCCAACATTTAGGAGGTTGAAGCAACAAGATTGTCGTATATTTGAGGCAAACCAGGGTTACAGAGTGAGGTCAGAATCATTCAGAATTGCAGAGTGAGAACCTTTCTCAAAAATAAATAAATAGCATTATAATCAGCTTTGAATGTGTGTGTGTGTGTGTGTGTGTGTGTGCGTGTGTGTCTGATAAGAACATTGTCGTGAGATCTACTTTCCTTGTATACTTGAATGTATAATGGTATGTTGTTCATTTTATGTGCTACAGAAATCTCTAGAACTAATTCATCTTGCATAACTGTAACTGTACAGCTGTTGATCGTTAACTTGTCCTCCACACTACCCCTTGTCCCGGGTGACCCCCTTTCTGCTCTCAACTTCTACATGTTTGACTATTTCAAATATCTCCATTCAGTGGGGTCATGTGACACTTATCTTTCTATTTTCTATTTATTTTACTTATCATACTGTCCTCTGGGTTTATTCATGTCACAAATATCAAATCTCTCTTTCATAAAGGCTAATCAACATTTTATTATATGTGTATACATTTTATACTAATATTTCCATCAATGTGCATTCGTATTTTATCACAAATTAGATTTTGTAAATAGTGCTACAATTGTTTTTGCAAAAGCAATTATGTCTTTAAGTTTTTGGTTTTAAATCTGTTCAGTATACAGTCATAATTGAAATTGGTATACTTAACAATTTGAGAGACCACAATGCTATTGTGCACAATGACCTTAGCGCTTTAAATTCTCACTAACAGTGTAAAAGGATTTGAATATTTCAACAACCTTACAATGCTATTATCTTTTAAAAATAATGCCGACTCTCCTAGCATGAGGTGATATGTAATTGTGGCTTTCATTTCCACTTCCTTAATTAGTAGTGTTGAGTATCTTTTCATATATATGATGTGCATTTACATGCTTCATTTTGGAGTTATTGTTTTTGCTTGTTTTTTAGACCTTACACAGTCAGGTTTTCCTTGATCTCACTAAGCAGACGAGTTTTGCTTTGAACCTGTTATGGAGTCCAGGTAGGCCTTGAACTCCTTGTATAGTTCAGGTTTGGCCTTAAACTTGTAATCTTCTTGCTTGAGCCCTGTAGTTCTGGGATTATAGGTGTACATCACCATGCCTGACTTTTAACTTACATTTTCTATGTTAGTAAATTCATTTTAGCAGTCAATAAAAGAATAAAGTTGGTTCATATTTGTTGCATAGTACACAATTTTTAATCTATTTATATATACATTGCATAATGATTATTGAGGGTAAACATAACTGTCTTCACAAACATTTGCCATTTTTTCTTGGTACAAACACTAAAAATCCTTTCTTCTAGAGTTCGAGACATACAATGAATTATTATCTCTAGTCACTCTGTTGTACAATAATATGCCAGACCATCTTCATCTTAGTTACTTTTTGGTCATTATGTCTCAATATGCAATATGCACAAATTAGGGCAGAACAAGTTTTATTTTAACTCACAGTTTCAGAAAGTCTCAGTCCATTGACAAGTGGGCAGCTGGAAAGTTTGGAATCACATGACAGAGCTCAAGCCCATTCTAGGGGGCAGAGTAGGAGCTCCAGATGCAGAGTTTCTCACAACTTGGCAGAACAGGGGCAAGTCCATAAGAAGGGGCCTATTTAGAACACTAGGTCAGACCTCCAGGTCAAGACCCAAGCATCGTCTCCTGAAGCCGGGCCCCACCTCCCAACAGTACACAGTATTCACAGGTAAGTGAAGCTTTCGGGAACACTACAAATCCAAATCACGGCAGCTTTATTTCTATTTCATTGAATTTAGTACTCATCAACCTTTCTTTTCCTTTTTGCTCTGTACCCTGTAGTGTCTGCTAGCCATCATGCAATTCTCAATGTCTATGAGACGAAGCTATCAAATCCACAAGTGAATGAGATTATGTGACACTTGTCATAATTTGCTTGATCTTTACCTGTTCTTTAATTATTTTTTGTAACAAGTCATAAAATGTCCTCATATGTTTTAAATGATACCCTCCATTATAGATAGATATATGGTTGATTTCTCCAGCATACTCAGAATACAATAGTCAAAAAAATAAAGGATCAATGAATTAGAGATTGAAACTCAATGAAATGAAATGAGAAATGATTTATAGAAAGAAAACTTGAGACTTCACCATTATATGAAAATTAAAAATTAAAATCTTTTACCAACTGTTTGGTCAAAAAATGGAAATTAGAAAACACTCCAAAGAAAAGCTAAAATAAAACCAAAAACAGTACCACCATATATGAGATGTAGCAAAAGCAACCTTAAGGAAAAGCACACTAGGATGATTGCCTTTATTAAGAAAATATTCAAATTAACAACTGAATTTTACATGTTAAGGAACTAGAATAAGCTCGGTTAATCCCAACAGTAGCAGAGCTGGGGGAACAGGTCAGTGGAAGGCCTTGGGTTTGATTCCCTGGCAATACATAAAGCAGGCATGGTGGTGTACACCTACTATCCCAGTAATCTGGAAGCAGAAGCAAGAAAATTATTGTGGTTTTGAGCCCAGCCAGGATTACATAATGAGTTCAGGACTAGCCAGGACCACACAGAGAGAGCCTCTTAAAAACAAAGCAAAACAAAACAACAACAACAGAGAACACATTAGAGATGAAACAAACAACATAAACACAAGAAAAAACGATGCAAATGTCAGTGAAACTAACACGTGGATTTTTGAAAATGAAATTGAGAAAGTATTAGCTAGATTTATTATGGAAATAATCAAATAAAAGCAGAGATACATAAAGGGACATAAATGCATATGCTGTACAACTAAAAAAAAAAAAAGATACTATTGTGAGTAATTCCAAGGTGTCAAGTTAAATAGCATAGAAGAAATGGAAAAATTCCTAGAAGCATTAAACCTATGGAGAATGAATTATGAAAAAAATACAAAATGTGAATGGATGTATAATAAGTAAGAAGTCTAGTTATTTGAGATCTCAACACTTTATATAAAGTCTTGCAAATTTTAAAAGAAAAATACATTTTTAACAACAAATGCAAAACAGAATTTGACACAAAGGCCCAGATATTTTAATAAAATAACATTAAATTAGAGTTGGACTTCTACTTGTTTCAAATGCTGCAAATCCTTTTAGTTAAGACAATAGCAATTTTTCACATTAACTATATCCAGAAGTTGGCAGCAAGTATTCCCCAATTCAATTATACTATTCATAACAGCTCTGTTAAATAGTTGCTAAAGTTTTTGCCATTTTGTAATTGAGACATTTAGATTTCTCATAAAAATCCATGGCTTTACAAAGGCCATTGAAAGAGTAAATACTAACTTGCCAATAGTGCTGTATTTTCAATCTCTTGCTTGTCATAGAAAATGGTAAAATCAATTCTCTCAAAGTATCTAGTATATTCAAATTCAAAAGTACCTGTTATATTCATATCTCAAAATGCAGCGTTTTCATTGAACACCTGAAACATTTCAAAATAAACAGAAACCTCTGGTCATTAACAAGGGTAACACCAGTGAAACAATTGTTTGAAGAAAATACTTTTAATTAATATCAAAGATGAATTTTATAAGTTCAAATAGGTAAGAGAGAAGCCTACATCCTAACAGAATGTAAGTCGATGGCTGATGCCATGGTTTGGATCTGGAGTGTCCTCCAAAAGCCACATGTACATATAGATACTGTGTATTGGTGGGAGGTAGGGCCTCGGTGGAAGGGGCGGATGCTTGGGGTTTGGCCTGGAGAGGCCTGCACTGATGAGCCCCTCCACCCAGGTGTCTTTCTCTTCTGCTATGCTACCTGGAGCGTATCTGTCTCCAGAGAACTGGCTCTGGGTCTGGCTCGATCTGAGGACCCACCACGTAATTCCACCATTTTCCAGCAGCCCACCAGAAAATGGACTGTGACTTTCTGAAACTGTAAGATAAAATAAACCTCTCCTCCCTAAAGTTATTCATGTTGGGTATTGAGTCACGGCAGTGAAAAAGCAAGTAAGAAACTAAGACAGACAAAATAATACATATACATATATATGTATATATACATATACATACATATATATATATATATATATATATATATATATATATATATATATACACTTTCAGATTTAATTCATCATTCTGAACAATAGAAGGTCCACACTTTGGAGGAAGACCAGCACTGCCTTTATTCATGATTCTTCTTTACAAGGTTCAAAATTTCAACCATAAGTATTTTAAATTGACTACATTTGAATTTTTTTTGGTCAAATACTTTCTTCTTTTGCTATTTAATTTTTTCCCACATTTTCTTGATATGTATATGTTCAAAATTCAAGGTTTCCAATGGAGTTGAGCATTTTGTGCACATACATATCTTGGTATCTTGTCAAGGTGACAAGGGCTTTGCCACTCTCCTTTTGTCCCTCCCCCTACCCATCCCTTCCTCCCTCCTCCTCCACCCTACTCCCCTCTTTCACTTTGTCTTTCGTCTTAAGTTCCATAGTTGTTGTGACCTAGGTCTCTCATATCAGAGAGACCATTCGATGTTTCACCTTCTGCTTCTGACTTATTTCACTAAGCATGATGTTCTCTAGTTTCTTCCATTTGCCTGCAAAAGCCTCCACGGTATTGAACTTTATTGCATAGTATTCCGTTGTGTATAAATGCCACATTTTGTGTATCCACTGGTCTGTTGATGGATATTTTGGTGGCTTCCACATTTTAGTTATTGTTAGTTGTGTTGCTATGAACATGGGTATACATATATCTCTGTTATTTATTGTTTTGGTCTCTTTTGGATATATTCCCAGGAGGGGTGTCGCTCCTACATACTTTCTTTTTTTTTTTAAATCCAAGTTTCTGTCTCGTAGCACTTTGTCAGCAAATTGATAGCACAGAGAGCACAATCAATTTCAGAAATTTCGTTTACAAGTTTATTAAAGTTTTTATTAGAGATCAAAGTAATGACTTGTCCATTGTCTTCTCATGGGAGCAGTAGATAATAGGCTTAATCAGTTAGAAGAAACGGTTTATTAAGAGTTACGAGGACACAGAATGAAACAGGATAGACTCTGGAGAGTCTATGGCATTACAAATCTCCTTTTTCAAAGCCAAAAATAAAAAAAAATGAACCATAGTCATTATGAGTTGGCAGTAAATGTACCTTCAACTACATAAAAATAGGCTTTAAATTTTCTGTATTCTGATCTGTCAACTCACTGACCAAACAATATAGGGCTTAATTGCTCTTAGAGGACTCAAAACTTTTAGAGTATCTGTACAATTGTTACAGCAGTTAAGTTTCCAATGGACTTATATTCCAAATACAGATGGTCTTTAATTAGAAACAAGCCAGCCTGGTTGCAGCTGCAAACTCTTTAGTTCAGTGAATCCCCCTCCTTATATTCTGCTCATTTCACACACACAGCACACAGACACACACAGTCCCTTTATTAAATAAGAGAGAACAACTGATCCTTTAGGTTGTTAGGCTATTTCAAAGATTATAAATTAATGTTTTAGTGCTCAAGAGAACTATAAGCCTCCTCTGGTTCATTAAGCTTTGGGCAGGTTTCTTTTTGACTGTCATTCCCCAATCTCCTTTTTCTCAGAGTTTTTAGTTTAAAAAAACTTGTAATGGTCGATTCTTTCTCTGCATCCTCTGACATGGGTAGAAATGTCCACAAAAGTCGCTTTCTAATTATCATATATAGAAGTGTCTGAAAAACTTGAGAACCATCCTTTAAAATGTAATTGTTAATGAAGACAGACTTAAACTTTTGGTCTCAATAGGAAGGTAGGGAAAAGGGTTTGATAGACACATTGCTCCAAATTACAAAATATATATTCTGACATAAAAATATGATAAAAGTGTGCTTCCCCCTACCCCCCATGAATAAGGTCAATTAACCTAGACCAGAGGCCTAAGATTCCTCTTAACTTTACACTTATATCTCTTCAGCTCTTCATTTCACTGGCTTGGAGTTTATTCTCTTCCCATTCCCATTCCCATAATCTTAATCAGTCTTCCCTTCCCTTTTACCTTTATTCATATTTTTATCTAGGATATTACTCAGAATTCATTACTATAAATACCCATTGCTTTACATATGCCTTAAAGGGATTATTATTATTATTATTATTATTATTATTATTATTGAATTTTAGGTGCTGAGGACTGAACTCAGGGCCTCAATTGCCAGGCAGGTGCTCTACTACTGAGCTAAAGCCCCAAACCCACCTTAGAGGGCTTTTGTAATCATATATGAAATGAAGAATATTTATGAGAGACATTGTTCTTGTTTAGAACGCCATGTACTTGGAGGACGATTACATTGTTGAGGTTGGTTGCATTGGAGTTTTAACCTGCTGGTTTCCTGTGCTTTTGAAAGGTGGAGCCAGGCTGGAGGATTAGCGGATGCTGCAGAATGAGCAGATCGCTGGGACGTGACCTGGAAATGTGTGTTTCCTTCACTAGCTCTGCCCTTCACCCTCTTTGTTTTGCGGACACAGCTGAATGAGCAGCTTTTCTCTGTCTAGGCCCTATGGCGTGTCCTTCCGCATCGACAGCTGCCCATGCCTGGAATGGGACTTTCTGAAACTTAACCTAAATTAAATCATTCCTCTTTAAAGTTGTGGGTATCAATTACTGTGTTCTAGCAACAGAAAGCGACTAAGACTGATAATGGATTTTAAGACTGTGGATGAAGTCTCCAGGTGGAGGGAGGGTATGCCTAGAGGGCTCCCAAGGAGTATGCGCCATCCCCTGGTGTCTGGATTGTCCATCTGTGTTAGATTCCTGACTGACTATGACAAAGCATAAAACTGTGGATAAAGGAGGCAAGGTGTAGAAAAAGATACTTTACTGGGGAAAGTTAAAGAAGGGGAAAGAGAATCCAGAAAAGGGTTGCTACCCAGTTCTATTGATGAAATAAATTGGGGCGTAATCTCACTAAGCATCTTGGCTGCTAAAGGTCAGTTGATGAGGTTCTCCTTCCCCAAGCAGGTGGCCGAGTTTTCCCACCCTTACGATCTTTCACCCTATTGCTTTTATAACCACATAATACTTGAATCATCAATAGTTCTAGGGAGTGGCTAGCAACAGCCTGTCATACACCATAGTCAACTACTATTCCCATAATTCTCCAGTAACTTTTCAATCTCTTAAACTCTCTATTTCATGGGGGTGGGCTGGGCTGGGTTGGGGTGGTATCTCTAACTATCTAAAAGCCCATGTCCTCCTGTCACTGAACTATATTCTTTTGTTTTTCCTTTAATAAAACATCACCGCAATGAGCAACAACAGCAGTTAAATGTATCTGAAAGGTATTGGAGGGTCATCAAAATTGAGACTCAATATTTCAGTCACTAAATGACTGGTTTATAAACTGTAATACTGAGTGCTTTATTCTCTATTCACTGCAACTATATCTTTAAATTTGGTGTTACTATATAATGTATAGTAGATCTATATATTATTTATATAAATACAAATTAGAGTATAAAGGAAAATCTTGTTTCAAAAGCTAGTATTCTAGTAGTGCCCAGATTTGCTGTAGACATTCACCATAACATTTCAGAAGATGTTTGCATCAGTTCTCTAAATTTTAATGGTATTTTACTGTTATCAGTACCTTTAATATTCTTTAATTCAACTTTAAAATAAATACTTGTTGAATATGAATTGTGTGTGAAATACTGTTGAAAAACCCTGACTGCAGAAGCAAAGATGGTGGTTAATCCCTCTTTCTTATTTCATTGTATTTATAAAATATTCTATGGCATGAGAGATCTCATTGCAGATGGAGGAAATGAGAAGCTGAATTCCATCGGCACTGATGGTGATTTTGGCACTTCTTGTTGAAGATGTGGCATTTGAGTTATTACCAACTTAGAAAGAGGCTCTGTGAAAGTGTGGGCAACAGAAAAATGAACAGAAAGTAGCAGTACTCTAAGTCGGGGCTGAGCTAACCAAGCCGTTATGACAGTAACAAAGCGATAAAGAGAGAAATTCAAAACACACAGGTATGACATAGTCATCACATGGGAATGACCCTATTATGTAGAGTGGAGCTTTGTCACTATGAGACATGCAAGAATTACCTGAAGAACTATTCTAACTACTAATGCCAGTGTCTAGTTTCATATATAATAAAGAAATATTGATAGATCGATAGCTTGATCATAGTCATTTTTGTCAGAATGCAATCTCGTCTTGTAGATCTGTGTGAGTGACTGGAGTATTGCTATGACCAGCTGCAATTGACTTCCATTGCTCACACACCTTCGGAGGAGTCCCTTTATTCTTTCAATCTACCATCTTTCCATGTGACAAACCAAATGGTGACTCAATTAGAAAAAGCCCTGATGTAATAAATAAATAATGTGCATCATCATGAAAAGACCACCTGAGTTTTCCCACCCAATGAAGGGCATTTTTTGACAACATATTAGAGTATTGATAGCATTCCAGTGGACAACAGTAGAATGGAACACAGTTACTCTCTTGGTGAAGTAAATGCAGTCATTTTAGAACTTGTGTAAATCCAGTCCCCTGTCAATCCAGTGAATGTGCTGCAAGGGAAAGGGTAGAAAGTGTAATTCTTCCCTAGACTGATAGCAATCCTTGCTTCAAATACAGCCAGGCTACTACTGAAGGACATGCCATCTACATTCTTGCCCATACTGCTCCATTTTACTCTTGAGATTTGAACCCTTTTCAGCTATTTAGAGTGTCCCAGTTCACTCACCACCACGTGGAAATACTCAGCATTAGAGTCACAATTCCTCTGTACATCAGTCAAGTTTAAACAGAGAAAGAGGACAATTGAAATAAACATGTATATTTCCAACACTTGGCTTACATAATGATTGAGGCTGGAAGCCCAAAATCTACAGGGTGGTATAAGAAGTTAAGATGCTCACACAAAAGCTAATGCAGTAGTACTTAAGCAGAATTGCTTCGTCCTCACTTAAACTTCAAATTTGCTTTCAAGGCCTTCCAAATGAGGTTCATTCTGATAATTAAACGCTTTTAATTAGAGTTAACTAACTGAGAGTAAATATTAGCCACATCTAACTGTCACTCATATCTGGTAAGGGAAGTAGATGACTAGTAACTAATTTTCCAAAGGGGTAGGTCCAGAGTCACGTCAGTGATATGGAAAAATGGTGGCTCAGAGGTCTAGCACCCTCTGCCAAATATTCCCATTGACTAGATAATCATTCACAGAAACTTATAACTCAAAAGGGCTATTGGTATTTTGAAATTTTTGGAGAAAAATTACTCATCTCAGTAACTTTTGCCATCAGTTATTTTCTAATTGATCAAATCTCCTCTGATTTTTTTATTGTAGGACGAAACCCTTAAATACACTACATGAATTTTCTAGTATGCATCCAAATGAGTAATGTGAGTCTACAGATGAACCTCAATTTACAGAAGAGTTACATCTTGGTACACTATGTTAAGTTGAAAATAATTTAAATCAAAATGCATTTAGGACACCTGCCATGCTGAACATAATGGCTTGCAGCACTGGCTCTATAAAGTCATAGATATTTAACACATGCTTCATGGCTAAAAGCTGTAACTTGCTGATGCATTGAGAGACTATTAGATAGCATATTGCTGGCCCAAGAAAAGATTAAATATGACACGCCAAGTATACATTCAACTGAATGCATTTTTCTTTTGTCCCTGCAGAGAATGGAAAAAATAGTAAGCTTGACTGGCACAGTTAGGGCCAACTGTATTTTTTCAGTCCAGAGTGATCTATTAACACCAAGCTTTCATGGTCCTACTTTGTCATAACTGCCCAAACTTCATGAGCTAAATCAAGTGCTCTCTTTGCTCTCAAAAGTCTGCATAGTATAATATAAACACTTGGATATAAATTCTAAGACAGCAATACATTTTCAGTCACCTGCTTCCTCAAACTTTGTCCAGTATCACGCAGTTGACTAACATTGCCTTTGATTTCTTTCTGGTACAGGGGAAATTTGGCTTAGTATCCAGTTTTCCTTCTGATTTATCTGGGAGTGTGATCCATGCTGGGTGGGGTAGGAAGGCAGGAAGGGGAGACTTTGTTCTACTAAGCAGAGCTATAGATTTTGTTTCTGTCGAAAGTGGTGATGAAATGTGTTATGACTTAACCAAATGATATTTCAACGTTTTCAGCCTTCCAGTGCTCTGTATCTGTCTGAGGTCTCCATGTACAGCACAGCCTGTTTTAGTTTGGGCTGTCCTTTGCATGAGTAGTCACAGTCGCCTGCCTTTTTGGGTAGGACTCCAGGGATTTTCTTTCCTCTCTGATTCAGGATGTCTTACACAGCAGCAAAAGGCTTTGAGGAGTTCACTTTAATCCTCTGCATCTGCTGCTTTTTGGCCTGATTTCCCTTATGAGCCAGGAAACTTTTCTAGAGAACAGAGTTGATTATATATGTGCTTAATTTCTACACTGGGTCACCATTGTCTGCAACAGAAAATAAAATTGCAGAGAACTAATTGGTTACTTGTAGTCAATAATTATATTTGATTTTAAGAAAATTATCTTCCTTAAGGAAATATTACGTAAAGGAATAAAACTGTTATAGCAGGTAAAAAAAAGCACAAAATGCAAGATAATAAATTAATAATAGTAATAAACAATTAGAAGATCCTTCATGGTCACAGGCAAAGCATACTCTTGTTATCCTAATAGAACAGAAAATACTGAGCTCTAATATGGCTGTTCTTTCCTTTGATTCATCCTGTCACCATATCCTGCAAGGGAATCTGTCAATACCCTAATGATTCCTCAGTTTCTGGCTATAGAAGTTGTGAATTGCCCACTTTTCCTGTCTAGTGCAGGCACATATCTGTTTTTTGAGTAAGGTCAGAATGTTCTGCCAACCAAAGATAAATGTTGAATGAAACAGATGAACTTGTTGGCAAAGAAATCTCACATCTACAGAAGAAATTAGCAACCACCGTGGCATTTACTTTTGAACACAATTCTAACATAAAACTTACAATTACCTCCTTCATCAACTGACAATAAGTTGAGTAAACAATTATTGCTCAGTCACCATTAATGTTCTATCACGATATTCACTGCTAATTAGATAGACATCTCAAATTCCATTAATTTAGACATTCATCCTTTGTCATTGACAGAGAAACTCACATATGTGTCTCTCATCCTCACTAATACAATTGTGAAGAAATCTGCAGAATTTGAGAATGCATCCTAATTGCAATCTTTTAAGTTAGCTTACTGCAATTTTATAAATGATAGTAAAAGAGGCAAATGTCTTATAATAGAGATGAGGAAAAGATGACTTCTCACAGAAATAGCAATGAAAAAATAGCATCAAAGAATAGTATGTGTGCACTAGTTCCCTGAAGCATAATTTCAGTAAGGTAAACTGAAGAGTATATGACACTTGGAAGTTGTGCTGCAGGAGAGAAAATCAAAGTAGAAAATTACAATATTATATAATAGGCAGAAATTGTATGGTCATTTTATTTGGATGAGTTCAGAGTCTTGTGTTTCCAAGGATTTTTAAACAAATATATAAAAGGGCATGTTTTAAATGTATATATAGTGTATGTAAACGCATAGTTATAGAGGTACGTGTAATCGTCACTTTGCAATGAAACTTGCAATTGTGAAAGTAGCTAAGAGCTAAAACTGTGCTAAATACTTAGCACTCAATGGGAAAAAAATTGCATTGCTCCTAGAATTTCATTTTTTGTCAAAACACCAAAAAAAAAAGCATGCTTGGTTGGAAATGTGTAAGAAAATAAACAAATAGTCAAGCTATAATGTCATTAATACATGAGAAATATTAAGAATTAAGAAAAGTAGGAGCTTCAAAATCAAATACCCTATTGAAGAAAGGGCAAAAGAAATCAATATGCAATTCTCAGATGAAGAGTTTCAAATGGCCAATAAATACACAAAAAGATGTTCAACATCCTTGGCCATATGATAAATGCAAATAAAAACATCACTAAGATTCCATCTAACTCCAGAAAGACTGGTGTATATCAATAACACAAACAGCAATCAGTGCTGGTGAGACTGTGGGGAAAAAGGAACCCTCCTCCACTGTTGGTGGGAATGTAAACTGGTACAACCACTATAGAAAGCAATAAGAAAGACTCTCAAAAGACTCGAAATAAATATTCCCTTTGATCCAGTGATACCTCTTCTGACAATTTTCCCAAATCAATTAAAAACAATATATAATAGTGGTACATGTGTAGCCATGTCCATAAAGCACAACTAACAATAGCTAAAATGTGGAAGACACCAAAATACCCATCAACAGACCAATGGGTACACAAACTGTGGTCTTTATACACAATGGAATACTACTCAATCTATAAAAACAGATAGGTCGGAGGCTTTTGTAGGTAAATGGAGGCAACTTGAGACCATCATGCTTAGTGAAGTGAGTCAGAAGAAGAAGGCGAAATATGGAATAGGTTCTCTGATATGAATATCCCATATCACAATTATTTCACGCAACTTAATATGGGAAATAATGAGAACTGGAGAGGGAGAGGAGGGATTGAGTGGGTTGACAAAAAGGAAGGGAAGGATTTGTAACAATATGTATGTGCACAAAATACTCAAGATCAATGTAAAGTTTATGTTTTGCACTTATATGTATAAAATGGGAAAAATTAAATTGTTCTCATTCATACCTTTTCATCTTGTAACTTACAATATTGGGTTTAGTACTTCCCCATGACTAAAAGAAATTTTGTATTCTTTCTTTCTCTCTCCCTTTCTTTCTTTCTTTATTTTGAGACAGGGTCTCACTCGATAGCCCAGGCTGGCTTTGGACTCAGGACAATCTGTCTGCCTTAGCTTCCCTGAGTGCTGGGATTACAGGCTTGTGCCAACTTGCCCAGCTTTAGGTGGGGCTGGGGAATCAACTCAAGGTCTAGAGATCTCAAGGCAAGCACTTGAACCGCTGTGCAGTTCCTCCAGCACCATGTGCTTCTTAATTTTTATGCTTTCTAACTTTGAGTCATTTCTCAGTTTATTATTTGTGCTTTCAATGTTGTAAAGTATTCCTGGAGTTATTGTACTTTCATTTGAAATTATTTGTTGATGTCACTTTTGCTAAAACAGCTGCATCCTTCCAAAATATTCAGTTTTGTCATTTGTGTTGCTAAGCTTGGCTTCACTAAGGTCCTCTTAAGAGGACGTCAAAATGCAACAACTTCAGCCGTCTCACAGACTGTTGCCTTCTCGCATTCTATTTCGTGTTCAACACTTTCACTCTTTGTAAACTTTTGATATTTTGTACTTAGTTCAATCTTTGAGTATCTATTTTTGAAAATCTCGTAATTGTTTAGCACTGATGAATAATGAGGCGGCATGACTACACACCTTCTGTTTGTCCACCAGCAGGATCAAGATGCACAGTGACCAACCAAAGAAAACCTTAGAAAACACTGATATGTTTGGCCACTAGTTTAAGATATATTTGTTACTTATAAAATGATTTAGAATGTAGGTCGAGGAGAGAATTTTATCATTTGCACCATTATTTCTAGCTATTGTGCCATGGTAACTGAATTGTGAGTTATAATTTGGCAAACTGGTGTTATTATGCTAAACACATTGGTTTGATTTTGTAAATATAAATCTATGCTAAATAAAGATAACTTCTGCATATATATAATGACAGAGTGAAAGAGAAAAAGAGACACAGGGGAGCTGAAAAGAAGGAAATAAAAATATAAATAATATTTTCTTTAAATGTGATATTTCATCAAGGCAAAATATTCAATAACATAGATAAATATTTGAAGTAAAAATTATTTCATCAGACTTTATTTTTTAAAAAATGAAATAATACAAAGTAGAAAATAGTTAAACGGAAAATACATATAGAAAAATTAACCTGAAAGAAAGTCAGCGCAACTGAGTCAAATAAGTAGACTATAATGGAAAGCATTAATGTATACAAAAAAGTATATTTATACAAAAAAATAGTTCACTAGCAAAGAAAATGCAACAATCCAAAATATTTATATTTCCTATACGCTCTCTTTCTTTCTTTCTCCATAGATATATGTAAATTGATATATTCACATATAGAATATAAATATACAGCATATATACAATAATGTATAACTACATTTATATTACATAATTATGTATTTCATAACTTTACCATATATTAAAAATATCAGTGTGCTATATTAAAATGCTTACCTCTTAAAAGCTGTTAAGATAAGCAAACAAAACCACCAATTTCCCAAGCTGCATGTAATCAATATGTATCAAAAGCCTATACTAATTTTTTTAAACTACCCTTAGAATTATAAAATTAGAAAGCATGAAAAAGAACTGGTTCTCTCTTGACTTTTCTCACAAGAAGAGAAATAATACTTCTGAGAATGTGTATTCTTCTTAACTCTTATTCATGAGGTTTAGAACTTCTGGGCAAAGAAGAAGTTATTCTAAATTTTTATTTATTTGTTAATTAGAATCAAGAGTTACAATATAAATTTGGCTTTTGTGAAAAATTTCGTGGAATGCCTTAACAGTAATAAAATAGCTGCTTAAATTTCTAGAGTAGACGCTTAATTACTGCATAGTACTTACATTTTCCACAGGTTACAACTCTGATAACCTGGACCAATTACTGTTAAAGTTTATTTATAGCATTTTATTACAAATATCAATATTCTAAAGAGAAAAAACTGTATATGAAAATAAAATATTAATAAACTAATTCTTGTTTTAGGTGTATAAAAATCGTGCGCTTTAAATGAAAAGAAGTTTGATGATTTTGTTTCAAAATATTTAATTATTTCAAAAGATTGATCCCATATTACTGCTCATAATATTATGTCACCCGTGAAGATAGCTGTTATTTGGAATAGTGTATTTTCTGTCGTGACATGTCCATAACATTTGCTTTTAAAAATACTTTTTACATCATATTTCTTGTACAAAACAAATGAAAAAACTCTCTTACATTTTGTTTTATGATGGATAATTTATTTTTAACTGAATAGTTTGGAAAAATCTGTTATGACCACTTTAACTTTTTTTCAGAATATATTGCTTTTAAATATGCGAAAGACTAAAGAAGTCACCAAATAATGATGCTATTGGTATAAATTAAATATACCTGATAGCTTATATTTATTATTGCTAACATATTTTTATGACTCAACAACAATGCAGTGTTTCCCTAATATTTGCTACAAAAGAGAAGAAAAACAGGAGTTTATTGTGGTAATACTTCATCCTGGCCTACTTCTGTAAATTGTCGTTAAACTCTAGAGTAAAAAGAAGACCGTTCATGTTTTTAAATTGGATACAATGACAGGTTTTATCCTGTAGCTATTGTAGCATAAATTGTCAAATAAAGACTATTAGATATGCCTGAATGTCTTGCTTCTCAGCAAATTATAAATAGCCTTTTTGGGGCCTGTTTTACCTGTCTTGAGCTTATTTGATTTTTAATGAACATTTCGGTGTTGCAATATAACTTATTAAACTGTTTCAGTTTTCAGTGACATGGTTTTCAATATATATGATGCACATCAATCCTGATTCATTACTCCATGAAGTCCCTTTCCAATAAAATAGACTTACTCTTTGCTTCTTGGGAAAAATGTGAAGGAAAGAACACTAAAACAAAAAAGAAAAAAAATGAGTAATTCTGAGTTGTATTAAAGACAAGCAGGAAGGAAGGCAGACGTTCAAAACGTTATAATAATAAACTCACTATAAAAATTAAGTAATGAGGGATGCTCTTTTGATGGTAGTGTAACAGTTGCTTAGCAATCATTTTGGAACATGCTCTTTCTACTGTCCACACAAGGGCCATTCTCTGACTTTGATGTCCATCTAGTTTTTGAGTGAGAATTTAGTGAAATGGAACAAATATCCATAGTGTCCTTGCATATTACAAACTATTAATAAAGCATTCACTTATTTAGTATTTAATTTTAAGGGAAACACTTTAATTTTTACAGTTGCTTACCGTTTAAAGTTATTGGAGGCTAAGACTAGAAATGTGAGTGTGTATGTGTTTGTGTGTGTGTGTGGGGGGGCACATGTACACTTAAATCCTTATCTCTGTGTCTTCATTTTTATACTGATGCTGCGATAAGTAAAAATGATGGCCTTTTTACACTGGTAAGTTTAGATTAAGAGAAAAGCAGCAAGTAGAGATTCCTTACACTATTTTCAGTATACTAATCAAAACTTCTGTTTCCTATCTAATTTCAGATGCATGTTACTGTGTTGTATATTTATGCACAGCCAGTGGTATTCCATTTTAAATGAGCTAATTGTTCAACGTCAAATTGTAATGTGAGTGGTACCATTAATTTTAACAATTGTCATGTCACTTTACCTATTCTGAAGTTTCAACATTCCTTGGAACAATTTTGTTAAGGTTGGAGTCACTTCCTCCTTGGGGAACTGAATAAAATTATTTCTGGTTTCACTATTCAACTTTGGTATGTTTGCTCTCCTCAGTACATGTTTGAGAACACTTCGTCGGTATGGACTTTTTCATGAACTATATACTCTCTCATTTTATATGTATTTCTCTTTTTCAATTTTTCTCCTCCACTTAAGACATCTAGCTCCTCAAACTCAAAGATGATGTGCTCTCACAGAATTAGAGGCCCCCCTCAATGGGATAAATACAAAACTAATATATTTAATGTATTAATAATATGCATACATCTGTACTTATATTGATTAGCTTCCTATATTGATTCGTATTTCCTACACAACTTTTTTATTCTAATCATACTTCAAAATGAAGGATTTAGAAAAAGGGTACTCATCTTCGTTTATTGCAGAACATCCCTAAATGTTCTAAATGTAATCCCTTAAATATGTGAAGACTATTTCTAGAGGTAGTATCTAGTGTTACACACTATATCCACTCATTTTTTTTTCTTAATATTTCTCTCAAATGCAGACAGGGAGGCATTGTTGCATTCATACCATCCTAAATTTTTCTTAGAAACATTGTCTGGCTTCATAGCTCTGATTGGTCCTGAACACATCGTATACAGCCCAGGGTAACCTGAAATACACAGTAGTCCTCCAACCTCACCCTCCTGAGTCCTGAGATTATAGGCACCCATTATCATGCCTGCTTAGTTGCTGTGTGATGCTGAGAAATGGAACTCCTGGTCGTGTGCGCCACTAAGTTATCATCCCCAGTCCCTCTGTCATTCTTTATTGCTATCAAAATTACAACCATAAAATACAGCATCTAAGACATTTTTTTCTCCCTTGGGAAGTAGATGCAGTATGTTATATTTAGAATTGCAAATTCCAACGACTTAATGGAATATTGGTAGCTAAGAAGTGAAGTGTTTTGAAAAATAAATATTGTGTCCCTGACCACGGTGGGTTCCTTGCCCACATTGGTGGCTCCCCTGTGGTGGCAATGGGCATGTTATGAGAGTGGCCCAGGCCCTACTCTTCATTCACGGCCAAGCTGCAGGGTTTGGCAAAACTATTGCGACCGCTAGACAGTTCTGACACCATATGAGTGAGTGCTTCTTATAGGCAAAGAAGTCTTCCCGTGTCCTTAAAGTGGGTCACAGAGTTACCAAATCTGGCTGTGCACCAAAACAAGTAGATACACCTGACCAAGAGAAAAGCTGGGAGCAGAGTTCAGTGGTCAAAGAGCAGCACCACATAAAATATAGCTAGGTTTGGTGGCAAACGTTTGTAATTCCAGTACTCAGGAAGCTGAAGCAGGGGGACTGCTGTGAGTTCAAATCAGCCTAGGCTACATATTGAGCGCAGGACCAATCTGTACTACAGCAAGACCCTGTGTTGAGAGAGAGAGAGAGAAAGAGAGAGAGAGAGAGAGAGAGAGATGCAGAGACAGAGAGACAGAGAGAGAAACGTAACAAAATGTTAATGTAACTGGCAAACTGCAAAATTTGCATATTTTACGTGTTCCTACAAGTGAGGTAGGAAAAAAAATAGACTCGTTGCCTTCCCTTTGTGCATCCCTGCAGTGAAGCTAGGACTGCTCAGGCGCGGAACTGAGCGAGAAGGTGTAACAAATTCAGGGGCTGATCAGTTTACTTTTGCCACCACTGCATCGAGGATCAGGTATCACAAACAGCACAATTTCCCAATTGTTAATAAGAAGAAGACTTCAGCCTTTCATCTTTTTGGAGGAGAAAGACAGCAGGCTGGTGGATGGGAGAGTGATAATCACATCCGTTTTTGTCCAGATTTAGACAAAGTCAGATTGGGAATAGACCTGAGAAACTCTCCGCACCTTTGCTGGCGGTAGAAGGACCATGGGTCAGGCTATTCCAGACCTGGGAGGGGAAGTAACTTTCTGGAGAACCTGCCTCCTCTATGAATAGCAGTAGCATGGAGACATGACTGCCCCTGGGTTTCAGACAGAATCTGAACACCTGTCCTAATAATATGGACCTATCCACAGAGGTGGCTGGGACGAAACTGTACAAAGGTCTGTATTTATGGGCGCTAGTTATCCGTTGTGCTTTTCCAGTATCTCCCCAAGTTGCCTTGCCCTCTCCCACGCACAGGGTTGTTTCCATACGGTTTGCTGAATGTGTGATTCTGTTAGTTCGTGAATTGCATTCCTCTGTATCTTCTCTCATTTTTCATTCATATTTTCCATACAGCTCTTCGTTATGGCTTTCTCCCTATATGCCCTTTCGAATCTCTCCTCACTCCTTCCTCTATCACATATGTTCATGAGAATCTATTTCTGTTCTTTCTGTTGTAGCCTGTGTGTGGAGACACACTTGCATACATAACCGTGTATTAATGTACAGTTTGGTTCTATAGTGTGTTGTTTCGTGTAGTTACTTTCTCATCACCAAGAGTGGTTTCTTGGTTCTTCAAATGTTGTGCTTCTGTTACTTATTGATTTGATACAGTCTCCTCATATTTTCTCTCACTGTGTATTAATAGTGCTTTCCTACTCTTTTTCTGTGTTTTTTCCTTGTTATAAAACCCATCTAGCTTTCTACTATCCTTCTTGCATTCCTGATATATAAACATTATTGTGAGAATAGATTCTTCAGTTTCTCTCTTTTCTTTCTAGCTTCTTTTTCCTTAGTTATCTATTATTACCATTTATTTATTTGTTGGGTAGCAAAAGAGTGGAGACCTTTTTAAACATATTAAAAATTATGTATTATGTACTTAAATATGTTTGAGTCTTTAAATATTCATATTATTCCATTTATTCTCCAATTAAAAGGTAATGAAGGAGAGGAAACCTAGGACTTCAAATAGGTTATGTTGGTAACTTAACACCAAGTTATACAAAGAGCCAGGAGCATATTACAGGGAAAAATTCACATGGTAAAAATATATTAACAAGAGTAATAGAAATTTCTATCCCAATTAATTAGCATATTCTAAGATAAAACCACAAGAACCGTGAGAAAACAAGACAATAAGATACTTATAAAAATTTATGATTTGGCAAAAGTTAATCGTATAGCGAATAAAGTGAGCAAAATCCTAGACTAACCAGTAACATATTACAGTTAAAATGATCAGATAGGTCAAAGAACTTGCAAACAACTAACTGAACAAATTAAGAATAATAATGCAGGAAATGAAAGACCAATTCAATTAAAAGACATAGGTTCTGAATTTTAAAAAAGCAGAAATCCTAGAAACTAAAAACTCACAAAGTCAAAAGAAAAAAAAACTCAGTTGAAAGTTGAAATAGATTTGATGAGTTAGAGGAAGGGATGTTAGGCTTAAAAACAAAGTATATGACTAGAATATTCAGTAAGGAAAAAAGAAATCTAACAATTGTCCTTAAGCTCCTAGACAAATCTAAAAGACAAAGGGGAAAGTATTTAGTCTTACTAAGATAGCGAAGTAAAGGATAAAGATCAATTCAATGAAATTATTGAGGAAAAGTTTCCAGACTTGTGGGTTGAGATAAATGCCCAAGTACAGAGAATAGTAGAATTCCAAGTAGAAAAAAACGAAAACATCTTCCCCATAATACATGATAGTCTGTTGGAATTTCAAAACATGGAAAGCGTATTAAAACCTGTTAGAGAAAAGCATCAAATCACTGAAAGGAGCAAACTCATCAGAACAAGAGCAAAATTTTCAACGTTAATCTTAAAAGAGAAATAGAAGTCTTGGAATGAAGTCTTTCAAAAGTTGATAGAAAAATTGCCAGCCGAGGTTCCTATCAGATTGGTGAAAAAATAATTGTGGTTTCTGACTGTGAAATTTACATCATCGTAACTGGTCTTCAACATTCCTTTGCTAATCAAAACCATTGTAACCAACACATTTTTTTCAATGAAAAATAAGTGAATTTATTCTTGTAGCATAAAAAAAAGTGTGTTTAGGAATTCAGCAAGCTCTTGGAAAGCCTTTTCGGCATCCTGTAAATTTCAGAAACATTTCTGGGGCAAAGAAAAATCGTCATGGAGATGTTTGAAGAAGTGGGTGTCAGCTGCAGCAGTGCAGTTGAATTTCATGAATGAGGGAAAATTTGTAGCTCTCTTTGTTCAATTTCTGAAACTTTGATTATGTGACATGCAGTCCAGCATTGTTATGGGAAAGAATTGGAGCCTTTCTTTGGGCCAAGGCCAGCTGCAAGCATTTGTTGGGCGTATTTCTCATATGCAATAGTTTTGTTGGGATTCAGATCCATAACAGACTACCAAGCAGTGACCACGACCTTTAGTTGGTATAAGTTAGGATTTTGGAAATCTGAATCATTGAACAATTCATCTCTAGTTGTCCCATAAAACTCACTTTTTTATCGCACCTCTCATTTTCATCAATAAATGGTTTGTTGTTACTAAGAATAAGAGAAGATGATAGTCCTAAATGATTTAGCTTTGGTCAGCTTATGGACCATCCACTTTCCAATTTAGACGAAATGCAGAATGGCCATTGAATGGCCGACACTGAGGTCATTCTTGACTTCTTGTGTAATTGCAGGAGGATGAACATCAGTGATTGCTGTCAACTGCTCATTGCCAGCATCCTATGGCTGGCTATTCTGCTCCTCATAAATGGCAAACTGGATCAAACTCAAGATATGCCTGTATGTTGCTCTTTTAGGAAGGCAATTTATCTTTAAAAGCATATCAGATTTAAAGAGAAAGGATGGAAAAATGTTACTTTTAGCATTTGAAGGCCAATAGAAAGTAGTGGTAGTAGTTATGCTTACATCCAACAAAGTGAACTTCATTTTTCCCCATTTTATTGATACGTATAAGCGCAAAATTTAAGGTTTACAATGAAGTTGAGCATTTTGTGCACATATGTATCTTGTCAGGTTGACAAAGACTTTCCCACTCTCTTTTTGTCCCTCCCCCTCCCCATTTCTTCTTCCCTCCCCAACCTACCCCCCCTGTTTCACTTTGTTTTCCTTTTTAAGTTCCATAAGAGTTGTGATCTGGGTTTCTCATATCAGAGAGACCATTCGATGTTTCACTTTCTGCTTCTGACTCACTTCACTGAGCATGATGTTCTCAAGTTTCTTCCATTTGCCTGCAAAAGCCTCCATGCTGTTGGACTTTATAGATGCACAGTATTCCATTGTGTATAGAAGAAACAAAGAAGGCTATTGCCTTTTAGTTAATGGAACAGATCACTGAGGAGAGGTAGTACTGGTAAGTATGTGGGCACTCCCTGTCAGGGTACTTCACTCTGTAAAGCAAATACTACTCGACATAAAATGACAGAACCTAATGCAATCATGGTATGAGACGTTAACCCCCAACTCTCATACATAAGCAGGTGAATGTGAAAGGAAAAAAAAGCTAATAATATGTCAAAAAGAGGCCAAAACGACACATAACAGAGATATTTGTATACCCATGTTCATAGCAGCACAACTAACAATAGCTAAAATATGGAAGTCACCAAAATACCGATCAACAGACCAGTGGATACACAAACTGTGGTATTTGTACACAATAGAATACTATACATCTATAAAGTCCAACAGAGTGGAGGCTTTTGCAGGCAAATGGAAGAAACTTGAGAACATCATGCTCAGTGAAGTGAGTCAGAAGCAGAAGGTGAAACATCGAATGGTCTCTCTGATATGAGAGACCCAGACCACAACTATCTCATGGAACTTAAAACAAAAAACAAAGTGAAACGGGGTTAGGGAGGGGAGGGAGAGAGAGGTAGGTAGTAGGAGGGACAAAAGAAGAGTGGGAAAGTCCTTGTCACCGCGACAAGATACATATGTGCACTAAATGCTCAACTTCACTGTAAACCTTAAATTTTTGTGCTTACACATATCAATAAAATGGGGAAAAACAAGAAAACAGCATTAGGATTACAGTTCAGGATAATTTGAATGATTGTGACATATAAATACAGCACTTCATCTGTTACTGACAGAATTTACATTCTTTTCAGTAGCCTACAAGACTTTCTTCTGATAGGCCATGTTTTAGGCCATAAATCAAGTCTCACTGTATACAAAAAGGATAATTATCTCATGTATCTTATCATCTTACAGAATAAAATAAGAAATAAACACCAAAGGAAAAAAAAATTGCACAAAAACACAGAGATTGCATAATTCATTCTTGACAAATCAATGGGGCCCTGAAGAAATAAGAGGAAACATTTAAAAATTCTAAGAAACAAGTAATTAGGCGAACACATTCTGAGAGGCACAGTGGGGCAGATTCCCTAAGGATGTTTATAAACATAACTATGAGTACTTACATTCAAATTGACATGTGGTCCTGTGGAGAGTTACTGGGAAGAATATGTAAATTTAATATGTCATTGCTGTATGTGGGATCACTTTGGGTCTGAGACCTAACAAATTATTATAACCATATGCATTGAAGATTTTCTGCCTTTACTTACCAGTGATATTTCTGATAATGCTTTATTGTCCCTAGGCATAGTAACATCTAACTGTATGTGGAACAATTGTCCTGAAAAAGTGGAGATTGTATTCTTCTAGATTTTCTTTTTCTTTTCTTCTTTTCTCATGGTAGCTACATAAATAAATTACTTGAGGTAGTATAACACAAGGTCTAATCCTCTTCCCTCCCCACCCAAAAGTTATTTCTTTGAATCAGCTATTTTATTTTAGTTAAAAATGTCAATGACAAAAATGTGCTAGAAAATTTAAATAGTATGAGATAAGATGTAGTGCACAATGAAGATAATATGTCATAAAATTTCATGTATTTGAATAGTGTTCTCAAGCATGTTATAAAATAATGTTTCTAACTTTTTTGTGATTTTCACGTGAACAAATTCAACAATTCAGAAAGCAGATTTTGCAGGTGTATGTAATAAAGAACATTTTCAACATAAACAAAGGACATTATTTTAAATTTACAGTCAATTTGTTAACTTCCACTCTTTGATTTTATTATTGGATTAGATTAATTTATAGCATATTATTGTCAAAGTCATTTGGTTTAATTTACATTTTGCAATCTTTACGAACATCTGTGGTTGTCTTTGCTTGTATCATTGACTTAACCTGTTGAAGGTACCTCCGTATCTAAATTTAGGTTAAAATTATTTTATTTTAAGATATAAATATCAACTTCTCCCAATTTTTTCTGTAGTAATTATATTTTATATGTCTGACCTTTCATTTGTAGATTACTGGAGAAAAAAACTGAAATAAAATGAATCAATATTTTATCATTTGAACGAGGCTGCTTTGTTTAAAATTTTGCTACTAACTTTTATCAGGTGTTGACCTTGGACAAGTTGTTGGGTACCCCATATGCTTAACCTCATTGCTTATGTCACAGGCATAATAATGGTATCTATTTGATACCATATCTTGAAGGTAGAATTAGTTAATGGGTGCAAAGTACTTAGAGCTGTGCCTGCTACAAAATAAATGCTAACAAATGTTACCTATTTAAGCACTACCTGTTGTGCTGAAAATAAGTCACTCAATGAATAATTATAACAAATGTCTTGAGTTTTATTTTACACATCACATTATTGTCTGATATTTCAAGTGCAAATAATGCAAGAACTTCTAACAACCTTGATGAATTATCTCAGTCAAAGAAGACTTTCAGCAAATCTGTGAGTTCTACTGTGTCATACTAAATTGTATTCTTGATGCTAATTTTTCACTGAACAAACACAATGCTTGAAACCTTATTATAAATATAGAATAATCTAAGAAGTATTTATATGCCACCAGCGAGGGTTCAGTGAAAGCTCTGGATCCCCTCAAGCTTAAGAATATTAAATAATGAACTAGTGAACAGAGAAATTCAGCATACCAACAAAGAGAAAATACTGCACTTGGAACTCGAATACAAAATTTTAAATCTTGCCTATGTGAAGTAATTATGTATCAATTTGTTTGATATCTGTCATCTTGAGTTGTCCAGTAAGTTAAGGTGAAAACACATTTTTTGCACATTTAAAACATGTAATCAGTTAATTCTTAAATATCAGTATATAGAAAATTCGATGTTTGTACAGAAATTTGTCTTTTATATAATATTATGTATTTTATGAGGGTAAAATAAGAAATGCCCTTCAGTGTGAAACATTTGCAATGGCAGCCTTATTAATGAACTTTGACCCTTCTCTAAGTGCTACTGAAAAGCTACATAAAGAGGAAAATCCTAATGAAATTATAAAGTCACACAATCCAAAACTATATACAATGATACATCATAGCGAGAAACAATAAAATTTGCATAAACTAAAAGATGATTATAGGAACATATGTATGCACATATATAGGCATATATAATTGTAAAAAAGTCAACAAATGACATAAATGTGTAGATAAATACACGTGCCTATGTGAATATATGTGAAAAATTGTTGGTTTTGATATAAATAGTGAAAGGAAATAAGTGCAAAAAAGCCACCTCATTATTTTCATGTTTTAAAATCAAGTTTACAAGTACTAACAATATATCAAAAGAAAAATAATATAAAAATATTCATCAATAGTAAAATTTCTTAATGGAAATAGAAAAGACAAATACATGAATTTCAATGTTTCACAAAAATCATGAGACTATGGAGTTTCTAAATGTAGAGCAGATACAGGTCAAATTAAAAAATTGTGCCTAAATACCACAATTTGTGTATTCACTGGTCTATTGATGGGTATTTTGGTGACTTCCATATTTTAGCTATTGTTAGTTGTGCTGCTATGAACATGGGTATACATGTATCTCTGTTGTGTGTTGTTTTGACCTGGGGAGGAAGGAGGGAGGGGAGGGGAGAGGGAGGGACAAAAGGAGACTGGGAAAGCCCTTGTCACCTTGACAAGATATATATGTGCATGAAAGGCTCCTTTGTAAACCTTAAATTTTACACGTATGCATATCAATAAAATGGGGGAAAAATTGTATTCAAAAATTCTATTTATTCTCCTCCAATTCATTTTGACTAAATAAAACCATTAGAATGACTCCTTCCCTGACCTTATCTCCTTCTGCTTTTCCCCATGACCCCAGAGGATCAGTCAATGTGATCTTCTTATGGCCCCTGACACAGGACGGTCCCAAGGGCACCTTACACTAGTTATTCTTTCTGTCCTTTCTGAAACGGAAGCACAATCAACACTTTCACTTCATCCCACAGTTTGCTCAAACGTCATTTAGTCAAAGAGAAAAATCCTTCAATTAAATTTTCTGTAATACCACTCTGGTATTTTTTCCCACAGCAGTTACTGAATTCTAACATCTTATATGTTTATTTATAACATTTTTTTCTACATCTTCCCAGAGGTAACGATGAAAAGTACCTTATTCCAGGCACTGATCTTGATTTATGCTGTTAACTGGGATATCCAATCTAAGCATTTTGAATAAGAAAATAGGAAGTGGCCAATACTTTTATATAAAAAAAATAGGTGGGTGAAAGAAATCATAATTTGAAAATAAAATCATATAGGAATTATATCAGGCATAACATCCTTAAAATTACATGATCATTATTGTTTAGGAAATACTATGTTTTAAATTATTAGTAAATGCAACTCCATGAGAAAGAGAATTTCTTTATTATTATTAGATGGAGGGACATCAAAGTAATTTCTTGTATTTGATGTTAATTAAGCTTGAAATATATTTTTGGTCATTTGATATGAAAAGATCATTATTTTTATTTGCCCTGGTTATTTTTATTACAGTGTAATTGCAATACGCATCTGTTACATTAAAGCTGAGGAACTAATGCAAACACCAATCACATCAACCTCATGTTCACTCCCCCTTGGTCCAGCCCACCCCTCCGCGTGCCCTCTCCTGTCCCATTGTCTGTCTTCCTGCTTCCTCCAGCTCTCCTGCTTGGGTTTTTTACTTATTTACACTTTGGCTTCTTTCTACTAAAACCAGATAACTAAATTATTATATTGATTTGAAAATAAAACATAAAATAAATTATTTTTATAATCAGAATATTAAAAGGAGAATATTTTCTGCTAAAAATAATTGCAAAACTTAGGAAAAAGTGATTTTGAACTCAAGCATATATAATATTTTAATATGAAATGTAGATTTGAATAGATGGTGATACATACACTACTTTTCTATTTCTTTGAACACTCCTGTTAATGAGCATTTTAATGTTCAGGAAGCATATTTTTATACAAATGACAGTTCACTTATAATAATAGTGTCCCTAGTCTGGGAATATGTTTATCAAAAGAATGAAAAGTACCTCTAGAAAAATGATAATGTAAATAATCATATTAAAGTATATACCGACATTTTGAAAACTAGAGCAATAAATAAAACCTATTCTGTTTAAACACCCACAGTCAACAATTAAACAAATTTGAAAGCTATGCATGTCTTTATATGCATATATATGAGTTATTTCATACATATGACAATGCATGCGCACACACATACAGACACACACATAAATACTTATGAAAGTTTCACAAGCATAGAAAGACCCTACAATTCATTTGGGGGTATAAGTGAAATATTCATTATGATAGCTATCTGGCTTTTTATAGATAAATAGCCCAGAACTTTAATACTTCTCTCAGTATAAATTCCAGATTAATTGAATAGTTATATGGCAAAATGAGATCAGACATTTTTAGAAGAAAAAATCAAGAATATTATAACAGCGATTTTAAAAATTAGGAACTCAGGGTGATATTTTTATGAATAACAAAGTATTCAAGAACAAGATAAATCTTACACAAGATTTGATTCACAATTGGACTATATTTTAGAATGTGAAGTATGTACAAATTTAAATCACAAGAAAAAAATTTAAACTTAAAGCTGTAATTATAAGCTTGAGTCAATAGTTCAGAGTCTATTGTATTGGGAAATAAAGCCTGATTCTCCTTCTGATAAGTATTCATAGTTTCTATCCTTCGTATCCTTAGATGTATCTTAGTTGCTGACACATAATGTAATAATTAACAGTGAGCTCTGATTAGCTAATCAACTCTATTTAGTAATACACTAAGCACTGTACAAATCTGAAGCCCCAAACCAAGAAAAGAACCTTGTCAAACAATCCTAACTACATAATTCCACCATGAACCGACATTACCTTCCCTCAACAGAAGCACTGCGTCCAAAATTGTGTTTACTTCCTTCTTTCCTCTTTACATAAAAATAACCCAGAGGTCTAAATTTAAACTTCATTTCCATGGGAATGATGGTTTCTTTACATAGATACTTCATCATTTAAAATAATATTATCATCTTCACGAATCGTTGTGAAAATAGTTTAGAATGAATGTAGTTTATATATGCATATCCTTTCTTCAAGCTATTTTCATTTATTTGATACACTATTATTAATTATAGTTATTTCTCTGTGAATTAAAATACTGGACGTTTTTCCTCTCTATCTTTGACTTTTTTTCCCCACCAACCAAGTTTTCTCCATTGTCCCCTGTCTCTAAGATTGATATAAATGAACTGAGATAATGTAGTGTAAAACATTTATGTATCAAGTCGCAAAGCAGAATACAGCCAGCCTAATTCTCAAATAGAAATACTGAAAAATAATAGAAATACTAAAATATACTCTATATTTTCCCATAATTCTCAATATATATATATATATATATATATATATTTGTACCTCCAAAACAAATCATAGACAGGCATTATTATAGTTATGAGTTGGGACTTGAGAAGTAGTAGAGGAATTCTATAATTTCCCTAATTATCTATGACATATTTGAAGGCAATTCTTTAGTCAAAAGCACATGTTCTTCACTGTTATATAAAAAATTCTTTCCATTTTTACTACTTTCTCATACCTCATTATCGACAGGGATTTCAAGCCTTTTACTTCTGTAACTAATTAAAGTTGTTTGTACACATTTCAGAGCTTAAAGGATAGAATATTTCAGTGTGAAATTTCAAAAAAATCAAACATGACCAGGCATCAAATAAGTAACATAAACTGATTTCAGGTATTCAACTCAGATCTCATATGTAATCTTTTCAATATTTATTTTACTAAATGAGATGAAAAATGCATAAAGACATATGTAGCAATGTAGTATATATTTTATGTGATGTAAATTTTACCAAGAATATATAAGAATTTTGCCTGAGTTTTTTGATATAGAAGTTTATTCTCAGAAAAAGAGCCTGGATAGGCTATCAATTTTGAAATTAAGCACTGGAGGAATGGCACAGGGGTTAAAGCACTTGCCTTGCAAGGGCAAGGCCCTGAGTTCCATTCACCAGCACCACATAAACCTGGGCATAGTGGTGCACACCTGTAATCCCAGCACTTGGGAGGCAGAGTGTCCGTAGTTCAAACCAACACTAGTGAGTTCAGGATCAGCCTGAACTACAGAGTGAGAACCTGTCTCAAAAAAAGTTTTGAAATTAAATTAAATTTAGAATTTTATAACAGTAATCCAATAACAAGACATATAATTTTATCATTAGAATGTGATGACTAAAAATGATGGTGGATTTAAATTTCTCTAGATAACACCATATAAATTATTCCATCAAAAATAAACATTGATTATTTTCAGTGGTTAAGGCACTGATTCTCTGCAAATACCTAGCTTGTAAGCTTTATCTTGGATGGGTCCCTATTCTTCAAAGAATATCAAATTCCCCAGCAGTACAATCACTGCTCAGACAAGGAGTTAGCTGACGGAGTCCTCATATCAAAAGGAGTAGCCTGCTATTTATGAGCTTAGGCTAAATAATTGCCAGGCACCTCACTAGTCTGCTGTGCTAACACAGAAAACATGTGAGAAATTCATATTGAATTTCTGCCTTGGTATTTTTGTGGTGCACAGAATTTTAGATAGTAATGTTTATCTTTCTTCACATATCAAATTGGCAAGCTTTACACTGGTTTTCACTTGTACAATTTGTGTATTTGTGTGTGTATGTGTATGAAAAATCTATGTGTAACAGCTTTTTCCACAGATGTTCTTCTTTCTTTCTTTCTTTCTTTCTTTCTTTCTTTCTTTCTTTCTTTCTTTCTTTTCTTTGAGAGGAAGTCTCATCCTGTAGCCGAGCTGGTCCTGAACTCATTATGTTGCCCAGTCTAGCTTCGGATTCATGGCAATCCTGTTTTAACCTTCTGAGTGCTGGGATTATAGGCATGCACCATCACACCCAGCTTTTTGTGGTGATAGGGATTCAATCCCCTCCACTCTGAACTGAAACTTTATGATGATTTCTCACTGTTCAATGATAGAAATATGAGTGGGGCACATGCCTCACATACACATATTTATAAATAAGAATCAAGACAGAGAATGTATCTGTGTAACCAGTAGAGATTTGTTTTGGCTTAGCACATGATAGATTATATCTGTAAGGAGATGAGAAACACTTTATAAATACTTTCAAGTAATATCTAATTGATGCCACAGTAGATTCCCAGTGTTCCTTAGGTAGCAGTCTGCTTCTTAGTTGAAAAACAGCTACCTAAATGCATCCTGGCATTGAGTCAATTATTTCTGGCACTCTGGTAGTTCTTTACCTTGTTAATTCATCTCTTGGTTAGAGGACTGTAGGATTTAATAGCTAGATGTCATAGGGATAAAAACGAGAAGGAATTGAAAATTCTATTAGGATTAAAGGATAGGACTGGAGCAAGGGCACCTATAGTGCTGGAGGAAGGAACATTTGGATTTTCTATTAGGTTGCTCAGAAGTGTGGCACATGGAGACCTAAGAGAAATGATGCTTAGAATTCAACAATAGATATTAAAAAGTGAAGTCAGACTCCTATTACAGAGTTCATGATAGAAGAGTACAGATTTTGGCCACTTGATGCCCTGAAGTCTGGTGATATAACAAGACCTCTTTGTGAGTGACTCATTGAATCCATTGTTGATTTTTGCTAAGAAATGGATCTTGTTTGAAACCAAAAGGACATATATTCTCCTAATAAAAATTCTGGTTTGGGCACAAATAACAGTCTTACTTTTTCTTAAGAATATTTTTAGTCATATAGAATCTGTGAAATCATATGGCCCATGTGGCAAGATTAATTATTCCACTGTGAACCTTCTGCAAATTTTTCCATCTCTGGTTACCATTCTAAACTAATAACATTCTGTATCGACCGAAATTCCCAAATATGGACTTCTAAATCTCAAAAAAGTGTTCTAACCATTTCTCCTTCATGCTAAGAAGTGCAAGATGAAAACATTTGTTCCTTTCTTGACATGAGAATACTAGCTTTTAATAGATTTTTGAGAAGTTTTATTTGACAGATCCTGGCCCTTTGTAATGTTTATTTCTTAATTTCTAAAAAAATAAGTGCTATGTTGGCACGTATTTATTACACTTGTCCTTTTTGCTCAATTTATCTCATTAACTTAATATCAGAAATATAGTGCCTTAATCGCTTTCTTGTCCAGACAGTCCAGATCTAACCATAACATTCTTCCCCCGGCTCCCAAAAGACTCATTGCCACCTCGTGATGATAAATGCATTTCTGGCATCTCCAAGATTTTCCAAAGGCTTAGTATTTCCAGCATTGTTTGAAAGCTGAAGTTCAAACTTTCCCTATACTCAAGGCAAATTATTACTTACGAGCCATCGAAAAAATTACAGAAATGCAAACACATACGATGATATAAAATGGCACAGGATAATCATTGCCATCCCAAAAGGGAGATATGGGAGGATAGAAAGTAATTGGACCAAAGCAAGATTAAAACCCAGTAGGTAAAACACTGAGTCTTGCATTTCCATTAAATCTGTGGCTCTAGGTTGACTAACTAGGGAACACGGTGGCAAGATCTTACCTCCAAAAGGCTTAGCCAGCCAGCAGCACCCTATCACATTACCTCTGGCTGAAATCTGCATTTTTAAATTTTTATTTGTATTTATTATTTTATTTATTTATTTATTTGGTCTGGCTTTGCTCCCAGCCTGTGGCCTTTCTCAGCAAGTGGTCCACATTCCTGCCATCTGCCAAATTCGGGTGGTTCCCAAATCACTTTCAGCTTTGCTGTCACAGCTTCATGAATTATGCTTCCACAGGTACATTGCTTCAAGACCTCCTTCTCAAATCTAAGTAGAGTTTCTGCCACTTCACAACTCTTGCATTCTACATGCCTGTAACATCAGCACAACATGGGAAATACCAAGGTCTACCATTATCTCAAGCAGTAGTCTGACCTCTAAGATCAGAGCCACAGAGGCCCAAGTTCTCTTATGGGTGGACTACTTGGGGATTCCATTTTGTAGCTGACCCTGCAAAATCCCTGAGGAATCTCTTTTAAAAACAACTTTTTTTTTTTTTTTTTTTTTTTTGCCTTGGCACCACTGAACTGGTAAAGGGCGAAGTCTTGCTGATTCCAGAGGTGCCCTGAAGGAGTATTTTTATAGTCTTGACTCCAAATATTTGCCTTCTTTTTAAAGGCTAATCTCCTCAACAACCATGTGCTCTTCTGCACCACCTTTGTAGCGTCTTCATTTTTGTCAAAACTATGCATTTTTCACACTTTTTTCCTGTGACATTTTTCTTAACATAGAGATGGCTAAAAGTTGCAAGCAGTACCCAGGTGACAGCCTTGCACACTGAGCTACCTTGAGATTTTCTCTCTCAGATCAACTAGTCCACTGTCCTTAATGTCAGATGTAGGCAAAGTCTCAATACAGGTGTAAAATGCTATTATAGCGTGTACACGTAGCATGCACGGTTTCTACAACAATTGTTAATAAAATCCTTCTTCCCATCTGAAATCTTTCAAATTCAGCCTTTCTGATCTGAACTTCCTTTTTTCTTAAATTATGACTAATCTCTAAATAAAGACAACACCTTCATAATTTCACCTAACAAAATATAGGTATCTTACATGTAACATAATGCAATTATTCTACACGAATTTTAATAAACCCTTCTCAAAAATCTCAACAAATACATCATTTCCAAAAAGTAAAAGTCAGTGTCTTCTGGGACTCAAGGTCAACACTTAGCTGTGAAACTTTATAAAAAGTATTAAAAATCAACAATATTAATATCGCAATTTACAATAGTATAAATATTCTAAAAGGAATAGGGAAATAGAATTAAAGGAAGAAAAACCAAAACACTGAATCCTGTTTCTCCATTTCTGTCATCCGTGGCAGATGATGGTAAACTATGAGTTACAAGGGTTCAAGTGGTCCTACTCTTATAACATTGCCAATTGCAACCCACATTATCACTCTTTCCGCCTGGCTCTACTTATAGCTTAGTTTTCTTTGGCCAATGTTTCACGTTCCTGGAATCTCTGATATTATGGTGTCTTCACCAAGCATTCAACTTCATTCCAACCACTTCATGCAATGCCCCCAGTGGGGCTGCTTTCATAGCTTTCCAAGTCGTCCTTCAAAACCCTGGAGGAAGCATTCATACCCAATAAGTCTTGAAATCTAAATGACAATAAAACCAGCATCATTCTCAGGTCAGCTGCCAGCTTGAATAGTGGCCATGCCCCCTTAAGGCATGATGGAAGCATCCACTGAGTATCTCCATAGTCCCTCTTAGGATAACATTTCCTATGGCAGAACTAAATTACAAGGCATCCCAGACTCTCTTCACAGTTTTTTTTTTCAAAGTAGTTTTCTCTTTAACTCTATTGGAATTGTTTAATTAGAGGTCTGATCAGCTCATGAGCTGACAAGAAGCCATCTTTCTTATCTGATCTTTCTAATTTCTGTGATGGCTTGAAGGTATATTCTTTTTAACTTGAACAAAGTACCTGTTTCTTTTTAATGACAATCATCTCTTTAGCAAACTCACTTATTTTGGCTTCAACTTACTCATGGTACCCTCTGGACCAAAATGTAATTTTTAAAAAATGTTGTTGTTCTGTCTGTTGCCCCAAATTCTTACTATAAATCTGGCTAAAAACAGGCCATAGTTCACATGCCACAGCCTGAAATGTATTGTTCTGAAATTTCCTCAACCTGGTTAATTAGTCCATTTCCTTTGATTTAGGTCACTGGTAAAGGTTCAGGATATGTGCAAAATAAAGACCACTTTCAGCCAGAGTGTAACGCACATGGTCTTACTGTCAACACAATGTTTGTTCCCAACCGAATTCACCAAACCTTAGCCTTTACTGTTCACATTCTTGTAAGCTTTTTGGTCTTTTGAGCTCTCATCAGGTCACCCATCACTCTTTGGTTATGACATTTTAGAGATTTTCGTTTTATTTTATTTTGTATTTTTTTTGAGTCAGGGTCTTGCTCTGTAGACCAGGCTGGTCCTAAACTCTGAACTTACTATGGATCCCAGGCTGGCCTTGGACTCATGACAATCGTCCTGCCTCAGAATCCTGTGTGTTGTAATTACAGGCAGATGCCACCTCACCCACTTTATGTGGTGCTAGGGAATCAAACTCAGGGCCTCGTGCTTGCCAGGCAGGTGCTTTAGGCTCTTTGCCATTCCACCAGCCCCCGTGTTAGAGTTTTTCTTTCTTTTTTTTTAACCTTGTATTTCCAAACCTTTTCAGACCCCTACTACAAACTATTTCTAGAGGCTTCCAAGACAGATGATCAACAAAATCACAGTAACTCTACTCATAGTATCAATTTTTCAAGCCTGCTGCTGAAAACAATATGTACGACCCAAAACTGGAAGAAAAGGTATAATATGGCTCACATTTGAAGGATATTTTGTCTATGAGTATTAGGTTGGCTCGAAGGCAGAAATATCGTTCGAAAGGGGATGGTGGGACAAAGTTTCTTAGTTCATCATAGCTAGGAAGATCATCAAAATAGAGCAAGAGAGAAAGGAGCAAGGAGAGAAGGCACAGACTCCAAGGCCACCCAGGCACACCTACTTCTGTGCTTCACCAAGCATGTGGGCTGAAGCCAAGGCTAATCAAGTCGACCTTCCATCCCTACCACTACGTGGCTCAATCTACACTTGTCCATTCCACATAAATACAAGCTGAAAACATTCCCAAGCAAGCAGGATACATTTATATCCTAAGGATCTATTTAGCTAAAGATACATTTCATCATTTATAACATTACAATTGAGACTAGTACTTTGTTGAGATGAGGCACTCTACTATAATCTACTTGGATTCTTAACAGGAGACAGAAAGAGAATCTTCAAAGCTCTCATTTTTATATTTTTTCAAAAATCTCCCAATTCTTCTTACATTATTTCTTTTCAATTTAGTATATTAGCCACTGTAGGGAGATGATTTCATAAACATTTTGATCTTATCCGGTATGTCTCTTAGTCCATGGGCCAGTAAACTAATGTATAAGCTTGGTAAACTTCCAATATGCTACTTAAAAATATATATTCAGGAACTTAGAAAATAATTCCTACATCAGTGGATGCTGCTACTATCCATATTTCATATACTAGTTTGCTCCACTATATTCGCCATTTAAATCATGATTCATGAAGTCACTTTGGATCCCTTTCTAGAATTCTCTACTGTGACCATGTATTAATCATTTTTCCTTCTCTTTCTCCTTCCCATTCTTCCAATTTCTTTTTCTCCACAAATTCTATTTCTCATTTGCTTCTTTCGAGTCAATCAAGGTTACACAGAAAAGAACTGGAGAATCACTGTGGGATTCAATTATCATAGTGATCCGAGGATCTCCTTCTCTTGGGCCTCAGTCTCTACTTATGGAAATGTATTTTTCTGTGAAGACTGATCCAGTCAGACATTAGACAACTAGTCTTGGCATCACAGCGACCTCATCACCTCTTATTTACTTTGATTACACAGATTGGTCAATACTTCATTAGCTGTTAATCTGTCTTTTCCCCCCAAACCTAGTGTTTATATTTGTTTTCATAGTTTCTTGTGAGTTACCTAATACTGCTTACTTGCCACTTAAATCTTGCTGCTTGTTATGATTAAATCTTAAAAATCAAGTACCACCACCCGGTATGCATAATTTTGGTATAGAAGTTTTCATTGCTTTCAAGAAATTCACATCCATAATACTTTATTTTTTTCTGGACTACTATATCCACTCCTGTACACAGAGAATTTGCAACATTGAATTTCTGCATTAGAAAAAAAAAAAAAAGCACATGCTGACAAGATCAAGATACACATTTGCTACAGGGTCTGGAAGAAGCATATAGCAAACTGGAACAAGAATTGCCTTTGCCTCAAAAGAAAAATCCTGAGGGAGAAAAGTGGTAGCTCACCAGGCAGATGAGTCCATGGAAACGGTATAGAGTTTCCATAATGTGTCACCTGTACCGGAGTAGAATTTTTGGTGAGGCAATTGTGTTTGAGTCACACGTAAGCTTATAAGCAAGTTCTTATCCAAGCTCCTTTTGGTAGCCTCTTATCTATACATTTGTAAGAAACTTTAGCCTATACTGCAGTAATTAACTTCAATAAACTCATTGGTTCACCAAGGTAGAATTTGGTATAACAATTATTCTGATCTCTGTTCTTTGTCTGGAGCAAACAGGCTTTTGTATTCACATATTTGCACAGGGGTGAAATATTTTGAAATAATGCTCATTATTGTGTTGCATTTCTTACTACTTTATAAAACAGAATTTTATCTTACCTTCTTTCGGAGCAGTTTCCTGCCTTTATGCAGTAAACTCATTTTAGTATACTCAATATTCTGATTCTCTTGAGCCCTTCAGACACACTTTACTATGTTGATTACAACACTTGCTCTTTGCATAATGTGGCCTGTCATTTTGAATGAATTTCAAAAGCCATGCTAGCAAGTTTGCTATCATCCTATCCAGGGAACCTTTTAAGGGAGCCTTAAAAAATAATAAGCAAGAAAAAAATAATAAATTATTCCTGATTACAGGGATAATTTCAACATGCACATCAAGTTTGGGTACAAGGGGTAGTTACAGTGAAGTTAGGGAGAATGTGTAAGACCCAGCCTTGTTATAGCACGCAGCTTCTAGATCCATATTGTTCTAGTGGACGCATTTTGCAGTTCACGTGGGGACCATGGGTGCACTCTTCCCAGTTAGTGTTGTAGTAGAGGGATCCTGATCTTTTTCTGGGGAAACTGGAAGTGTAGAAAGCTTGAGGTTTGTCTCTGTGTCACTCACTGATGCATAATAGCCAAGTAGTTCTAAGAAATTTTTACAGATACCTGTACCAGCTCCACACAAAACATAAGGCTTTGCTGGCTAAAGTCTTTTGGGCTTGTAAGCATGTGCTGCATAGAAACACAGAGAGGGATCAGTTTGCTCTTGGACCCTTCCTTCATAATTATTTCTGATTCCAGTGTATTTCAGAAAGACAGACCATGTTCGCATATGGAGGCCCATTACCCCCTGGAGACATCTAGCTGTAGCTATGTCTATTTTTTTACTCAATACTGTGCACAGTTCCACCTAAGCCAAACATAGTTATCTTCTCAAGGATAAGGGGTATATGACGAAGCCCAGAGTGTAGGTGATGACTACAACAATGATGGAATCTGGCTTAAGAAGATTCTACCATCATGACCGCAAGTGCCCTGGTTCAACCAGGAACAAAAACAATCTTTAATGTTAAATACAGCAGTACCAGCTACAAATCAAAGTGCTTGATTATATATATATATATATATATATATATATATATATATATATATTTCATTATATCTCTATTTACTACCTGTTCTTGATATATACAAGCAGTATATATTAACTATGAAAAGCTACCTTTTTTCCCCAATTTGTCAAAAACGATTGCATTGTTCATAGCCACAATTAGCAGAAGATTAGAATTCTTAGTGCTTTATTACATTGGCTGTGGCCTCAGCCAAACTCATAGCACTTAAGTATAGGTTCTGCATCATGGTTTCTACCACATAGCATCTATCTCAGTTTGAAAATACACAGAGAGGAATTAAAACAGTTATTTGATTGTCCCCCAGGAAGGGTGGACCTTTTGTGCATAATAGGCCAACAGAAGTGAGATAGTCACTGTGCTGGAGAAGTCCTAGTCCTAAGTCCCCAAGCAATACAAGAGATCCTACTGGAGTCATTCTGTGACTAAATATAGTTTGCAAAGGAACACATAGACTATGGAATAAATGTCACCCCAACAAATTAGCAGTTATGTAAACACTACAAGTTCGATTTTGAAGACTTTGATTCATCTATGGGTTTAAAAATATAGACATTTATAGGAAATATTGATATTCCTGAAATGATTTTGATATTTAGTTTCTTTTTCAGTGTTGAGATTTCAGATTTAGAAGATATTCATGCATTAAAAAAATGACCAGAAGTCATTGCATTTGAATGTGATTCAGCTATGTGGCACTTTGGCCAGAACAAGGATCCTCAGCCTGGGACATAGGTGGGTACTGGCCCACGCAACAGTGAGTAGTAGGCAAAGCTTCACTTGTATTTACAGCATCTATTTTTCATCTCATGTCTCTCATTACTACCAGAGTTCCACTTCTGGTCAGCTCAGGGGAAACATTAGATTTCCAAAGTAATGCAAGCACTACTGCAAACTGCATGTGGAATGTAGGTGAGATCCTTCAGAGAATCTAATGTCTGATGATCTGAAGTGGAGATGAAGCGGTGATTTTTGTGGAGCAGCTGCAAATATAGATATACATACTTAGAGAAGTTGGACTATATGGTGACCATAGTAAATCATTAATTACATATTTTTATCAAAACCCTATCTGTGAGGGGCAAGTGAAAACCAGAATCTTGTGGTACGCATTATAGCAGCAAGTCAGTGGGCATGTTTTAGCTGTGCAGCTGCATCTGGTGGCAGTCTCTAAGTCAGCATCTGCCATTATTTTAGTCCATGTGAGCCTCGACCATTATTTTATTTACTCTTTCCTGCTGGGCCTCTTTTCCGTAACATTCACTTGTCTCAGTTATAGTTTTGATGAGTTCACAAGCTAACTCTAGGCAAAGTTAGAAAAAAATGACTGGAAAAATTGTAAAAAGAGAAAGTCCCAATAATGAGACAGCAGAAACCTTAATATTGCCAACAACAGTGACAACTGCATGAAAAAAATACCAAGGACCCTATTTAAATTGCAGGTTCACTACAACAGGCTTTTCACACTTCCCATGTCCATGTGGTGACCAGCTAGCCAGCAAAACCATGGAAACCTTCCCAAGTGCTTCTTCCCAAGGAAACCAAGCACCTCACTCACATAAAAAAATTAAAAAATTGAATTTTTTTGAAAAAATGGGACATGAAGGAAAGACATTATTAAAGACCACCACATCACCAAATGTGTCTGCTTTGAGAACCTCATTCCTAATGCTTAAATTGCTAAAGCTGATTACATTTGGTGAAGAACTACTACTGCCTGCTACTAAGGACATTTTCTATGAGATTTTAGGAGAACCTGCAGTTCAAAGTGTGGCGGGTATTTTTCTTTTGGGAAGTACAATTAGAATAGATGAGCTAGTAGAGGACATTGAGGATTGATTGTTAGAGGGAATACATGATTCATCATGGCGCACAATTCAGGTGGACAAGTCTACCATTGTTGACAATAAGGAAACATTGCTAGTTTCTGCTCATTTTGTCTTTTAGAACTATGTGAATAGGGATGTATTTTATAAACTATTAGGGTCTTTGCATCGTTACATATCAGGCACACTGAGTTGGTCATTTTGTGTGAGAATAAGCACAGATGACAGGGTGGCTCTCCGTTTTCATAACCTGGATCAGATTGGTCACTTTTCAGGGTGAGTCTGTGCACTGCTACCCAGAAAGAAACACTGGCCACCAAAGACCCTCATGCAAGAAGGGCCTGGATTCCTGATTCTTTTTATATAAGCTAAGTGAATCAAGTTGGTTTGTGGTAGAAGAAAATCAGCAGCTTGAGATTTCAAATGAAGGTGGCTTGAACATATTCTTGAGACAACTTTGGATATTTTGCATAAATGTCGAAACAGAGTATCTTGAGCTTACCACAAAACCACTAACAAATTTGCTTTCACTTTCAACATTCTATGCTTGTGAAGTAAGGCTTCAAACACTGACAATCACCAAAGTGAAATTATGGAGTAGAAAACAACCAAAATGAGATTATGAATAGGACTGAATTTCAGCAAAATGTATAGGTTTTACTACCTCCTGTTCCTGAAATAAACTGTCTCATTCAAAAGAAAACAAGCTCATGACTATAATTCTACCTTATGGTGAGTTATACAATTATTTCATTATATAGGGCAATGAATAGAAATAAAGGGCACAATAAGAGTAATATACTTGAATCAACTTGAAACAATCTTACCCCTGCTGTGGTAAAATTGTCTTCCACAAAACCAGCTCCTTATATCAAAAGGTTGTAGGTATTAGCAATATTAAGTAATTGTAGTGGATATGACAAGGGACAAGGGATATGGCAGGTTCATCCTTATTTGAGGATGGTAAATTTGGCACCTAATCAGATTGTCAATTGAGGTTACGGCTTGCATAAATCGGATGGCCACATGCCTACCACCAAGAAAATTTTAAGGAAAAATTGCAGGAGTTAGTTACGACCCTGCGCTATCTTGAGACCCGGGGACTCAGACATTCTTAACAGATACAAAGGCTGTCTACCTAATCTGTACCATTCACCTTGTCCACATTCACCCAAAGATGACAAATTTTCTGGTCTTCAATCACTTACCTATGTGTTCTCACTCTGTCTTCAGAGTTTTGAAGCTGAACAAATGGGTATTTTTGGTACCTAGTTTACATCAACCCATAATAGCATTTATTTTACCATGAGCTTCTGCAAGGCAGATGAGGAAATGAGGGTTTTTTTTTTTTCTGAAAAATTTTATATGTGTCTTCCTGAGCAGTAAGAAGCCCACAGAAAGGAGATATCATTGGTAACATGAGTTCTAAATTAATTGTAGTCTATTTTCTCATTTATGAAAGTCATATAGATGGTCCATTACCTCATAGTTTCTAATCAAGTTTCCATTTCAAAGGAAAAAAATAATAAAGAAAATAAGAAACAAGCTAACAGAACAAACTGTGTTTGGGAGAAAAATGAAGAAAAGATTAGACAGGCATGTGGATGGGATCAGCCTCTCCTTAGTCTAACCACCGTGAAGAAAGAAAAGGGTTTGGTCAGTAATTTAGTTTCTTCTGCTGATTTTAAGATTCAGATGGTTTTAATTGTTCTTGTTATCCAGTTTTCAGTGATATCTTATATATTTGCTACTTAAATGGCTCATTACAGCATTATCTTAGAGCAGTGGATGTAGATATATCTCCTTTGTTAACTAGGTTTCTGAATAAAGTTCTCTGGCATAATTTATGTTGTGGTGTACAAGAATACATCATTTAAAAAATAAAGATGATAGTTGCTATATCTACTCAGTTAATTTTTAGAAATCTAGGTAGATCTTTACTGATAGAAAGTACCATGCTAACTCATGACTGGAGCCAGTGATGCAGTGCTTTCAGTTGCCAGACTTGTGTTAGAGCGATACTATTGCAGATATGACCCAATCCTTCTCATTTTGCTATTCTTGGATTTTGACAGGTGATATGCATGACTGCAGAATCTTTGGCAATGTGTAACATTTAAGTGTGCTCCAGTCTCACATGTCAACTATGGTTCCATGTCTAATCAGCCAGTAGATCCAGGAGCCTAAATTGCTGAACTGCCGAAGGTTAAGTTGGCTTTGGTCAACACAGTTTGTAAAGAACTCTATATGTGCATCAATATAAGCAGCAAATATTTTGCATTTTCATTGTGCTAGTTGTTGTCATAGATCTTGCCTTCATACGAGGGCACCTTTGATGATCATCTGGCTTTCAGCCATTCTTTGACCATATGGCTAGGCACTTGGCCACTGATCAGGAGACATAAATAGTAGCATAGGGAGGATCTGGAAATAGTTGGCAATGATAAAAACAGAGTTATGAGCTCTTCCTGTTGAGCCATTATGTCTCATCCTCAAGCAGTGACAACATGTCTATTTAAGGGTCCACAGCAGCTACAATCCAGTAGTATCCATAAGACTTCAATCATGCCGACCTTTCAGTGAACCTGGCTTTTCATTGTGTAGAAACCTCTTCTATGCATGATTTTCAACAATCAGCTCAAGTAGTAAAGGCGTAGCAGCACTTCTGAGGATGTGTGCTACCCTCTCACACATGTATATGACCCCTGCATGCCCCAGGTAAGCTTGATCTTATGAATTTTTTATTTAATGATGAAACATTCTTAAGCTTGCCCTATTTTGTTGCTTGGGCTAATGTTAGATATGCCAATAATAGGGCAGAAGGGTCTGAGCAATACCATAGAGCCAGGGTTATGCACTGATTAGTGCCTAATTTAGGTCAGGTGACGTAACTGCTCACTATCTGAGGACTTTGTGGTCCAGGATTATATGAGCTATTGAGTATGAGCAGCAATCTGTTTTGTAGGCTGTAATTGGCATGGATGAGTGTTTCTAAGTCATTCAGTCAAAAATAATTGAAGGGTTCTAAGAGTTTCATGGGCAATGACTAATTATCTGAACATTGCTTTCCTTCAAGTGCATATCCTGTTTTTGAGGCTTCATTCCAATATGATCTTTTGCAAAAGACCTTCACTAAAAAGATAAGAAAGCCCTCGTGTGCTGTCTTCAGCAGCCTTTCAGAGTACCAGACTTTTCATTAACTTTCATGGGAATGTCCTATCATCTCTGGTCCAAGCGAAGCTTAAGAATGTGACTTATTGTTATGTGTGGTGGTACATGCTTATAGTCTCAGAATTTTGAAATACAAAGACAGAAGGATCATGAATTCGTGTTTTTTATTTCCTGGAGATTTAGTAGTTTCCTCTCAAAATTAAAACTAAAACAAGATCAGAGAGTAGAGCTCAATGATAAGGCCATGGATTAAATCTCCAGTATGCCAGGAGAAAGAGAGAGAGAGAGAGAGAGAGAGAGAGAGAGAGAGAGAGAGAGAGAGGTAATTGATCAAGTCTTTGGATTTTATCAGAGTTATTGGCACAGCCCACCTAAGCCCGTCTCACTTTCTTCAAAACTGTTAGATTTGTGTCTTCATCAAAGCCATCAAAGTAACATCTCCAATGAAATATAGTCAATGGGCCTTGGTAGGGAGCTCAGCCATCTACAGATTTAATTCCACCTAACAATGATAGAGAAAAGAGGTTAAATACACTGTGGAAGAACAGTGATGCCATATTGTATCTCCAGCCATTTGGAGATAATTGATCTTAGTCAGTTTTTTTTTTGTTGTTGTTGTTTGTCAAATAAATAAATAAAAAAATTGCACTAACCAGGTCAGTGGCATGGACAAAGAACTCTCAAAGTGAGTCAAGCACTCTGTGCAAGAGGTAATATACATCATTGCTTATGGTGTCCGATGACAGCTGAGGAATTTATAGCTTCATACTCTACCCAGTTGAAGAGTTTATTGTCTATCATGAGCCACCATGCTCATGATGTGTACATTGACCAGACTGAGTTTTTATATAGGGAAATGGCAACCTTCAAAAAACTTAGTCTTTATTAATTTTAGAACTGAAGGAGTTGTTTCTTCTTCTTTTGCTTTTTCTTTTGAGACATGGTCTCACTTTATAGCCCAGGCTGGTCCTGAACTCACTTGTGCAGCGCAGGCTAGACTTGGACTCAGGACAATCAGCCTGCCTCAGCCCCCCAAGTGTTGGGATTACAGGTGTGTGCCACACTCCACCCCCTCAGCTTTATGTGGTGCTGGGGAATCAAACTCAGGGCCTTGGCCTCACAAGGTAAGCACTTTCATCTCTGTGTCATCCCTCCAGCTTGTGTTGTTTCTTTTTCTCCACTAGGCAGAGATGTGATATTGAATGACTTCTATGAATATCTGTGATATTAGTAACTGTACGGTGGTTTCCAGGAGGCAATGCATCCAATTGTGACTGTTTGACCTTCCTTTCAGACAAGCTCCTATTTCAATAGATATAGACAAATGGATCTTCTAGTGGCCTTGGATTGCACTTTGTTATTTGAGATTTCTTTGGTCATTTGTGACCTTTCTACTATCATAGTGACATACATTAAGATTTTCTGGAGAGGCTAATGACCTTTAGGACCTCTAATGACTTACGGGTCATTAATGCTTGCACAGCAATAAAGTCCTAACAAATATTTACATATATCTGATACATAGGGAACATGAACATGCCGGTGTGCTCCTACTCTTTTGCGTGTGATATATTTTGTAATCTTATCAGTAAGTCCTGGTTCTTGAGGTTATATGTGAATCACTAGGCCACTAGGCCTCTCTTGAACTCTTTTCTCACTTGGACTCTATTTTTTTCCCAAACACTAGACATAGATGTATAAGACACACAGATTTGGGCAGTGAGCGAAGTTAAAATAGGTTGTCAGTGTAACCGAAAAATCATCCAGTTGCACAGGAAGCACCAAAGTTAGAAAAGGTGGGCCATCTGAATTGTTCAGATAACAATTAAGAGGGCGTGTTTGTCTCCTTCTATATGTTATGATCTATTAATGGGATCTTAGGGAGGTAATTATGTTCAGATTAAATAGAGGTAAGCGTGGAACCCCCATGAGAGGACTAAGTATCCTTGGAAGAAAAGCCTAAATCTACCTCTCTGCTGGAGATGTAAAGATGAAAAAAAAAAAAATGTTGCCTGTCTTCAAAGTAGAAAGTAGATTTTAACCAGACCTTGGTTCTTCTTGCACCAGCACTTTTGACTTATCAGTTTTAAGACCTGTGAAAAAGAAAATACATTTGTTACTTAACCAGCCCCATCCATGGTATTTTTGATATTAACTCAAGAACTGACTCAGACTCAGGGCACACGTATACGTTGTAACTCTGACAAACATCAGCCTCCCTCCAAGTATGTGATATAACTTTGAAAAAGACATTTCTTTACACTGGTATCATTTCTCAGACATAGTTAGATAAGAGCCACTGGGAAGATCCTGACAGCTTGAGGATTTATAGCTTAGCCTAAATCATCATCATCATCATCATCATCATCATCATCATCATCGTAGTTATTCCATACTGGGCTCCATCACTAAAATAATTAGTAGTGAAGTATTGCTTCCAGCTTTGGTATTTTTATAGAACTGGTGAAGTCAACATTTTTTTTTTCAGAAATAAAGAACAGAAAGATAAAAGCTCCCACTACTCAAGAAAGGATCCCAAATGTGTTAACCAGTTGTACCTATTCTACACATTGAAAACAAAAACTAACCTTGTGCATAAAAATGGAAACTCACCTATTTATACCAGCTGAAATAATAAAAGTTATTAAAATAACCTGCTACCTAAATTATACTATAGGTTCAATGCAGTTTTCGTCAGAAATACTGAAATTGAAGGCAACACTTGACTTCAAACACACTACAAGGCTATGGGAAGAAAAAATTCTGTACAATATAGTGTTGATATAAAAATGAATGCATTAACAGGAGGAAAGAACCAAGAACCCAGAATGAAAAACACATGTGTGCAGCCTACCAATTATTTTTCAATTATTGTGCCAAAAACACATAATGGATAAAAAGCAGTATTTTCAACAAAAAGCACATGTAGATATTTATAGAGATATGTCTGGAAATTTCCCAAGTGGCAGGGAGAGCTCATTGACTAGTGGCTAAGAAATGAAAATTTCAATAAATGAAGAAATAAAAAATTGGCCCCTTAGAAAATAAAGTTATCTTTTTGGTTTCTATTTGAGCCTTACATAATTTTACTAACCGTAGTTTTAGAATAATGTCTGATATTTTGCAGCCATAGTCTCCCCTCTTTTTGTGACAATTGTTGAGCCTTGATTTTCTCATAAAATTTTAGAATCCTTTGTACCAATCACCATTAAAACTGTGTCAAGATTTGATTGCAATTACTTGAATCTGAGGTTAAATGTAAGAAAAATTGTAATATCATAATATTAATTTCTTACCTCATTATAAAACTATTTTTTCTTATAATTTAGGTTTGTTTTTCTCTACCCTAGTAAACACTTTTTTCTCTTCATATCAGAATTACCACTTAAATTTTATTTCAGGTAAATATTGCTAGAATTAAATATTTTTCTTTAATTTATAAAAGTAAAATAAATGTATAATAAAAAGGAAGGAAGAGAGGAAAACCCTTAAGGAAACTACATAAAATGTGTGTCTGTGTCTCAGATATTAAAAATGTCATGTCACCATAGTCATGTAGAAATAATAATATACAAAACAAAAATGTTGACTGCCAATTAAAATGGTAAATAGTTGAGATTATATCTTAATTCTAAATCATTTATTCATTGAAAGTGCCTTGAAGAAAATTGAGATATTCATTTATTTGAAAATATCCATCTACAATTAATCCTGATCTCATCTACTGAACATCTGCACATGATTTCTGTTGGTTTGTTTTAAAGCCCTTGTCACCTTGACAAGATACGTATGTGCACAAAATGCTCAACTTCATTGTAAACCTTTAATTTTGCACATATACATATCAATAGAATGTGGGAAAAATAAATAGCCCAAATATACAAATGTCATATGATCAAGTTTTTGTTTTGTAATCAATTTTATTGATACTCCCTAAATATCAACACAATATCCTCAATGTTACCATCTTTGTTCTGTTTCTTTTATTTCTTTCATTTATTCATTGTTTTTTCTCCTGTTTTTGGTAATTCTATAATTCTTGTTTGTTCTAATACATCAAAGTCTCAAAACTGATATTAATAACTTGTCCTACGTTTTAAAGAAAGGTCACAGATTTCTTTTGTTTTGCTCATAAATATGTCTTCTCCTCTGCCTTTTTGATGGAGTCCATTTCTAATGTTCTTTATTTCTGTCTCAGCAGAACACTCCTTGTTCTAACAACACCTTCAACAGCACATTCTTCACCAGTTTTCCATGTTTTGGTCTTGCTTGTGTTTAATTCTAATTTCTCACCATCCCCTTTACCATTAATGTCTATGATTTTGCTTTCATATTCCATAAACTTTGATTTGTAAAAAAGAAACAGAGCCAAGTGTGAACTTAAGCTTTAGAAAGAATTAAAAGTAGTTGGTTGATGAATATTAGTTAATCTTATTTGAGTTAAAAATAAAATATAATTGCTTGATGATGCTTATATCCTTTGCAAATATCACTGATCAAATAGATCTTGTTATCTCTATGTCATAATTGAGCTACCTAATGACTGAAAAAGCAATTTTTACTCATAAAATTAAATTTATAATCACATTCTTGGCAGCTATATATCTAAGTCTTTATTACCCCTTTTCCAATCAAACACTTTGGGCTACTGTAGTTTTTAATGACCAGAACTAAGATGTCAAGAAGAGACAGCAAAGAGAGCTTTGCAATATTAAAGCATGTTGAAAATAAAAATTTTCCAAAAATTCACCTTTTTATTGAGACAGGGTCTCACTCTGCAGTTGAGGCTGGTCCTGAACTCACTATGTAGTCCAGGCTGGCCTGAAACACACAGTAATCCTCTTATCTCAGCTCCTGAGTACTGGAATTACAGGCATGCATCTCCACATCTGGTTTATGTGTGCTGAGGAATCATACCCAGGGCCTGTGTGCTTGGAAAACAAGTTATCTAACTGCTATTCTATTCCTTCAGCCCATAAATTTACTCTCATTAGTGAGAGTTTTTTACAAAATATTTTTTTTCCAAAAAATGAAGACAATTTCTACTATTTCTTGTTTTGATCTCTTGCAAAATTTTGCAAAGAGACATCACAGTAAAACTCACATAAGCATGATAGAAAACAGAACTTGATTCAACTTCCAGTTTCAATATGCACTTAATAAGCAACAACAGAAAGATAGAGAAATCGCTATGACTTTCTCTTTTCAGAACTCTAAAAGACATCAGCTAATCTCCTTACAGTGGTGTAAGGAGATTGATATAAAATCACTAATTAAAATCGGAACAATCATTTTCAAAAGTACTAAAACGTATCTTAGGGGGTTAGTGTTTAAGTAGGAGCTGTGATTCTAAATGTAAAATCGTATTTTAAAATGCCAATATTCTGAACTCAATGCAGGACTTTCTTGTATAGTAGTCATCTGTCACAGTTTGGATCTAGAATGTCTCTCAAAAAACCTCGTGCTTTGGGTGTTGTGGATTTTCTATGGACTATGAGTGCCTTTGGAGGTGAGGCCTAGTGCAGTGTGGCTGGTCACTGGGCATGTGGCAAATGACTGAGTATGTGGGGATTTACTAAACACGTAGTGTGATTCTTGCCCTGGTTTTCCCCTGCAGGATTTCTTCCTATGAGATGCTGTGAGCAGCTATTCCTACCAAATCCTTCCGAAATTGTCATCTGACCATAAAATAGGCTGGCGCCTCTGAGCTGTGAGCTGAAATAACCATTTCTTCCCTTAAGTTGTGGATGTCAGGTATCTGACATATAAAAAAGTATCTGAGACATCATCACAGAAATCTTCTTTCGTGGGTTCTCATTGCAGAGATGTAATATCTGATTCAAAGAAGTTATAGGAAGAGGGATTTAGTTTGGCTTCTGGTATTAAGAGATTCAGACACCGGTGAACTGGCTGCAAGACAGAAACATTATGGCAGAAGGGCACGGAGGAGTAGAGCTGCCCTGGCCCTGGAAGCCAGAAAGTGAAGCAGGGAACTATGTCAGATAAAAGGTCAAGGTCCATATATAGCACCTGACATTACTACACCATGAGTAGACACACTCAAAAGAGTGCTTAGTAATCTGGTAGATTCTTAATCCAGTAAAGTTAATATGATTAATGATTAATTAGTCATGATTCACCATGACTAATGGTCACAATGATGGTTGCTGAATCTAACTGCTAGTGATTTCTTTGATTCTGGGGCTGAATCTACTTTACAGTAATTTCTCAATAATGATATTTGGCTTTCTCAATTCATAAAATAAGTGATTTTGATTATATTTAGTGATATTTGAAAAAAATCTCTGCAATGAAACCTACTAAACTTTCATGAATTAAAATATGGGAGAAATAAAAAATAAAAAAATATTTTGTATTCATGGATTGGAAAATCAAATATTGTTTAAATGTTTCTACTACCCAATGTATTATACAGAGTTACTGGAATTTTCATCAAAATATTGGTGATATTCTTCGAAGAATTGAGACAGTCTTAGAATATATAAGACCCATAAAAATTCCTGGATAGTCAGCTAAAGCTGCCTAATGTAAAATAAATAACACAGAAGGAACTGTATTATTATTATTATTATTATTATTATTAAAACATACTACAAATCTGATGTGATCAGAATAGCATAGCACTGACATAAATTCAGACACATAGGTCAATGTGTCAGATTGAAGAGCTGGAAGGAAATGTATGAATCTACAGTTAAATTTTGTTTGGACAAAGTTACTAAAAGCATCTAATGAACAAAAGATGTTCATCTTCATAGGCAAGGCTGAAAAAATCGGTATCCTCAAACATGGAAACACAGCCTACACTTATGTCTTAAACGTTACAAAAATCAACTTATACAGTAAATTAAAGGTATAGAAATACTGTAAAACAATTAATTAGTCAAATAATTCCAAATATTGTAATTTGCGAGAATTTCACAGCAGAGACACTGAAAATTCAAGAATTAAATATCAGACAAAACTTAATATGTCAATCAAAATACCATCAAACAAACTTCTGCATAATAAATAAAAGAATAAAGTGAAAAAAATAACCTACAGTGAGGGTGAAGATACTTGAAAACTATCCAATTGACAAGGATTGATAGTCAGAACACATGAAAAATTTAATACTAAAAGCAACCAACTAATCCAATTAGAAAATAAGTAACTGACCTAAATATTTTTTCAAAAAATTTATAGAAACAACCACAAAGAATATAAAAAGTGTTCAATATCATTTCTCCAGGATAATGTGAATCAAAACTACAATGAGATATTATCTCACTTCTGTATAATAATTTTTTTTTAAATGGGAGCTATTAAAGCTGTGGAGGAAAAAGAATCATTACATATTGTTGGTAGTAATCACGTAGAAATGCCTTCTAGTTAATAATATAATGTTTTACAGTGCTATAATCCTACTTTTAGGCTTACACACAGAAAACAAAATCAGTATGACATCACACTCTGAGGGTCATTGCAACTCTCTAATTCTATATATTATCAAAATTATATATAAAGAAAAATTAACGAATGGCTAGAAATATTGCAATTCATGTACAGTAGAGCATCATTCAACTATAATAAGAATAAAATGCCATAATGTGTGATAATGTGGATTTAACTGTAGGTCTTTGTGTTAAGTGAAATAAGCCAGACACAGAAAGAAAATATCCCATTCTCTTGCCCAGGAGTGGGGCTTAAGCCATGATGTCTATAAAAGACAGGTGGGTGAGGGTGTTTAATTCCAATTAGATACAAGTAAGAAGTATTTTGGATATTATTAGAGTGTTCACAGAAAATAATATGGTCCTGTGCCTTTCAAAAAACTAGTAAAAAGGATTTTGAAGGTTTTCACTGTAAAGAATAACTGAGAAGCTAAATACAAATTTGACCTGATTTAAATGTTATGTATTTTACATATGTTTTAAAACACCACATCATTCTGCTGATATGAACAATTATGTTTTTATGATAGAAGTATTGTGTTTTTCCCAGATGCTCTCCATTACGAAGCAGTCTGTATTTTGGATAAAAGCAGTATTTTTGTTACTAGTCTTTTCTATGAAAGATCTACAAACACCTTTAAGAGGGGCATTCCACAGTTTTCTTCCAACCTTATGAGTCTTTGCATTATGTGAGTTTGAAGTACAACTTACCGGTTACAAAGCATGGTTGTGATGACCTACACTTATCATTGATTATAAAATGTTTACATCACTGTTAGGAATTCAATATAGAAGAATTAATTTTAACCAGAGCTCATCAAAATTTCCAAAGTCTCGGGGAAATACTATACTGAGAAAATGCATTTGTGAATAGTAATAGGGCAGAAGTCAGTTATTTAGAATAGACCTTCACTTTACTGGCATCATTATCTTCATATTTGAAATCAACTGATGTGCTAACTGGAAAATTTCATTAAGTAGCTATATAATTTTAATAATCATAGATCCCAAAATTTGTTAGTTTTATCTACTATTTGAAAATTTTCACCAAGACAGTGCTGGAAGTGAAGAAAGGTCATGCCCTTCGCTAAGATGAAGTCAACGTAAAGCCTTCGGGGGCTAAGAAGACAGTGTAGAAAGATGTTCAAAGACCCAGAGACATCTACGTATCACTCATTTGCAGGGGCGTGGGATGCTGCTCTGAAGGCAACCTAGATCTTTCAGAAGACTACCCCCAAAGAAACAAGCTTGACACTTGTGTCATAATATAGCTCCTTTTACACCGAAGTCAGCTATGGACAAGACAATCACTCACTTGTGTTCATTATAGATGTCAAAATGAACAAATAACGCACTGATCTTTGAAGAAGGTTCATGACACTGGTGTGGCCAAGGTCAATAGCTTAATCAGGCTGGATGGAATGGGGAGACGAAATTGTATGTTCAACCGACATGATTATGATACTGTTGGGATGCCAAAACTGCAGTAATCTAAACTGAATGCTACTGGATAATTCTGAATATACATTTTTAGTACAAAACTTCACATTCTAGATTCTAATAATCAATAGATTCTCATGTATACAACTCTCAGCTTCATACTATAGAAAAAATAATTGTTACTCCACAACATCGTATACATAGAGAAGACGTTCAAAATGCTAGTAAACAACTCTACTAATGGCAACACTAATAGTATGCCATATAAGCATCATTTTGTAAGATAGTTCATTATAGTTCTTCAAATGAAATTTAAAATAAAAAATAAATATGAACTTTTAGAAGATCAGATCTCCCTCACTTAGAGGGTGGCAGCTTTGCTGGAAAAAAGTTTATGCATAGGAAATAAAAGCCTAACTGGAAGTGGCAGATGCTCAAAGGGGAATGGTGTCAGGATAGGGTGAGAACAGAGTCCAGAAAGAGAAAGGCACAATGATGCGTTGAGATTTGCAAAATGGAAAGTATCCAGTAGCCCACCAAAGTGCCTACTCTTATTTGCTAAATTTAGTATCTAGTCTAGTGTTTGTATTTCAGGATTTTTCTAGTGGCTATATGTGATTATCTGAGTTTGTCATGATTCATGAAAATTATACAGCTCAAAGGGGGCTCGATAAAACTTTGGATTTTAAGATTTATGTAACCAACATTCTGATTTTCCTCCATTTATCTGCCACCATAAACCAAGTAAAAACAGACAACACTACAGATCTGAACACATCTAATTTGTTAAAAATTTCTCTTGACATTTAATTACAAAATATTTTCTCCTGTAGTCTCATTATTTTACCTTGTATAAAAATATAATTTAAGTTGCTATTGTGGTTATGCCATCTGGGTATTTTACAGAGGATCTGACTTGTATTTCGTCCACTGCTGCAGGTAAAAGCATGCTCGTTTTTGTATTTTTGAATTTGGTTCTTCCTTTGTGTGCCATAATTTTTTCTTCCTTTTACTTATCGTATTGAACTTTATTGCATACATTCATGTTTGAGATAGAAATCTTAGAAAACAAAAAACAGCATCTTTAAGTTGTAAAGCATCTCTCAGCAACAGCTACAATAGGGCAAAATAACTGGTCCCAAGATGTACTGAGTAACATAATCAACTACCTTGACACCACAGGTGCTTTTGACCGGAACTGCAGGAATCAATCTTCTCACATGACATACTCATTCAACATTATAAGTAGTATGCTAGATCATAAAAAAGTCTCAATACATCTCAGTATATTAAAAATGATTTAAATTCAATGGGTGAAGGGACTGAGAGGACATTGAATTAGAACACTAAAAACATTTATTGGAAATCAAATTCATATATATATATATATATATATATATATATATATATATATATGCATTTAAATCTTGGTTTATGTAGCATATGACATATTCTAACACATTGAACTCCACATTGTTTAAATGTTTAATTTTTTGAGACAGGGTCTCACTCTGTAGCCCAGGCTGATCCTCAACTCAATCTGTATCCCAGGCTGGCCTTGGGTTCATGGCAATCCACCTGCCTCAGCCTCCAGAGTGCTGGGATTACAGGCATTCATCACCATGCCTAGTTTACGTGGTGCTCGGGAATTAAACTCAGGGCCTTGCGCTTGATAGGTGAGCATGTTAACTGTTGTGCCATTCCTCCTACTGCTTTAAATCTTGATACGATATTTTATACTTTTAATGAAAGTGATATCTACATAGGGAAATACATGCATATATCCATGATATGAATACATAAACTCATGTGTAAAGTTATACTATCTAAGACTAAAGCAATGTGACTTCAAGCGAATATACACCAAGTAAGACATCTTAAGAGAAATTATAAAGTACTTCAAAGTAAATAAATTTTTGTGAAATACAGTTAAAACTTGTTTGATAGGAATTGCAAGGTCGGAGTGAATTTCATAGTTCTGATTGACCTACAGCCGACCTCCCTTCTTTCTGTAATTTTGCCCTTTCAAATTTTTTCTCTTGCTTTGTTTTTTATAATATTCCACCATTTTCTAGTTGTTCTTTAAGTTCATTTGTTTGCCAAGTCACTCTATCAGTTTTAGAAGTAAAAATCTGCCTCATTCACCTTTAAATATCTATAAATATGAAATATATTTGAAATATCAATTTTCTGTTAAAAGAGTAGCTCTGGTAATAACAGTACTATTGATCTCAAAGTTTACAACAATGTAAAAATATTGCAACCGTGTAAACCTGATTAGTCTTTTGATCATGATAACTGCTTTAGCATTTGTATGTTATTCTCTTGGGAGAAGATCTTTTATCACAAGGCTGTCTACTGCTACTTTAAAAAAAGTTTAGCATATCACATATAAGTCATGATTTTTCAGCATGTATTATATTCTAGCATAACATTAAACTGCACCTATTAGTGATTTAAATTTGATACCTTACATTGCAATGAAAATGAAATAGTTACATACCATACAAATTGTTATATTATATTTCAATTTGTTCTAGTAAAAATGCATGATTTCTTATTGTTGTACCATAATTAACTGTAAAAATATAAGAATGAATTGAACAGTCTGGAGCATAGCTCAGCAGTTAAAACACTTGATTTGCAAGTGTGAGGCTCTGGGTCTGTTTCTCCAGCACATCATGAATCCAATATTATGATGCCCATTGGTAATCCCAGCACTCGGAAGGCTGAGGCAGGAAGATCGCCATCCCTTTTGGCTAACCTGAGGGACATTGAGTTCAGAATCAGCCAGGACTACCCAGAGAGACCCTGTCTCAAATAAGAGTAACAATAACAAAGTGGAAAACAAGTAAAAGTCAACTTCCGGTGTGAGAGGGGTGGGGGAGGGGGAAGTGGGGGCAAAGTCAAGATGGCAGCAGGAGTAGACTCCCTCTGTCAGTGACTGCATAGGGATTCTGATGGAAGGAAGAGGGCCAGCCAGACCTGAATAGTGATGACAGAATCCATAACGAAGTGATGAAGATCAGTCAGATGCATAGAAAAGCGCAAGATGACACTGGAGTCAATCTGTGCTGAAGATCGGGGATGTGTAGCGAGTTGAAGTGTAGCAAGTCAGAGGCCATAGACAACAGCGAGAGCAAGCGACTTCCCAAAGATAAAATTTAAATACTTTTCCTTCCTCCTTCCTTTTATGCTGTTTGAGCTCCCAGTTGGGCCTCCCAAATTTCAAGTGTGTATCCCTTCCTCTTTTACTGGTCCACACATTACTCACACACACCTTTAGACTCTATTCTGGTTCTGTTTCCTAATTGTCTCAAGTTGGCATAATTTCTTGAATGGTCACACATCACTTTTCTGTTTGAGTAGCTCTTTATACCTTTGATGAAAAGACTTTCTATAGATTGTGGAGACATATTCTGTTTTACCCATAACTCCTTGTTTCTTTCTACTTTTATTTCTGTCGCTTACATTTATCAACCATCTTTTAGGTCTCCCAAATCAGAGAAATCATGCAATATTTAACATACTTATTATTCTGCATTTAACTCAAATCACCACTCTTCAGCTCAGCTTCCTACCTCTAGAATGTCCATATCTTGATGCTTCTTCTCTGGGTCCAGCTGATCCCTTTATTGCAGTGATTCATTAAAAGTTCTTTTTTTTTAAATCCTAGTATGTCTCTGTTGAGATTCTTTAACACGGCCTCACCCACCAGTTCACGTACGAGAAGAACTATAACAATGAAATTCGTAAGACTAGAAAACGTGAGAAATAAAAAAGGTTATATTCAAATTCTTTAGCTGAGTACTGAAAGGTAAATGTTTGTACATCCAAAAGACATTCAGGTGATCATTACATTAACCATTTTTTTCTTAGGATAAACTTATATCAGTGACGGAATAAATGAATTGCTACATTAAATGAACTTACATCTGTATTACAAGAGTAAATTATGCATAAGAAATAGATACAATGACAGACAGTTATTTCAGATTTTTTAACGTTTGTAAATTATTTACTCATATTTTACTAATTGTTAACATTTTGCCAGATTTGGTTTATTATTTTATATATCTGTCCATCCATAAATTCATGCATACATATTTTTTAAAGAAGGTGCACCAATTATCCCTGTTGAATATAATTATTATAATATGCAAACTAATGTACTATTAAAAATAACAATTACTTTGTGAAGTTTTACAGATTTTATGGGAAAGCTGGTACTGTTTTGTCGGATGCCAATTTATTTCTCAAAAGGAATAATTTAAATTATATTTATTTGTATATGACATGACTCTCTGCATAGAAGACTCCAAAACCTCACCAAGAGAAGAGTTAATTTAAAAATTCAGTTAAATTGTAGAATATATAATTAATAGAAATTAATAGCATTTCTCTACATTCACAATGAACTCACTGAGAAAGATTTTGAGAATAATCTCATTTTCAATACTTCCTTAAACAACTAAATACTTTAAAAGGAATCTAACTAAGGAAGTGAAGGACCTCTACCATGAAAACTACATTATTCTGAAAAAAGAAATTGAAGAGGACTTTAGAAAATGTAAAGACATCCCCTGTTCATGAATAGGCAGAAATGATATTATCAAATTATCTATATTTTGTACAGCAAACCAATTCACAGCATGAGGAGAGAACCAACAGAATGGGAACAAAACACAATAAGACTTTTACTAGCTGCACTTAAAATAAGGACCTGTTAATTATTCTATACAAAAACCAGAAGAAAAATAGATCCCTCAAAATCAAAGACCCAAATAAAAATGGACATTGGAAATGAGCAGATATTTCCCTGAAGAAGTACAAGTGGCCTGCAAATACTTGAAAAAAATGTTCAGTAACCTTCGCCATTAAAGAAATGCAAATCAAAACATCCCTTGGATCCCCTCTTACTCCAGTAAGAAGGCCTTCTCATCAAGAACTCAAAAAGTACTAGATGGTGGAAAGGGTGCACAGACAAAGAAATCCTTTTCCACTGCTGGTGAGACCATAAAATGGTATAATCACTATGAAAGCAGATGGATTTGAGCTATTTGTAAATAACTGGATACAGTCTGAGACCATTATTCCTAATGAATTGAATCAAACTCTAAAGATTAAAAGTCACATGGTTTCTCTGATAAACTCAGAGCACAAATCAAAAAAAAAAAAAAAAAGAAAAACAGAATAAAATGGGCAAGATGATAGGCGCCAGGAGGATGAGGGACAAGTGGTCTGGCAAAAAAGGGTAAACAGAAGAAAATGTGAAGGTGATGTCATATATAAACTTGATACATATGATATGCACACAGTTCTCAAGTTCATTGGAACCTTTATGTATCGTGTATATGTATATAAAAATGGAAACAGAAAAAAGGAGAAAGTCAACGTCCGGCTGAACGAATACGGGCAGGAAAAGTAAAAATATCTAGCCAGACTGCTAGTTGTTATCTTCAAATAAAAAATTACTTAAATTTGCATCTGCCTTACTATAATAATTTTCCCATTTTAAATTAATTATTGTAATAATTGTAATTTTAAAACATTCCTTGGCAAAACATACATCAGTGTCGTCATGATAATTAAGATATTGCAAAAATATGCTTTGAGTCCTGTTGTTAACATAGTTATGATTCTAATCAACAACAGTAACTTGAGCTCTCATGAAACTTATTAAAGGAAATTAAATAATTACCTTAATTTCCCAGTTATTAGTCTACAATACACATATTCAGCTCTTAAAATGTAATTTGTTTCCCCACGATCTCCTCAGTTTGATTAGCTCTCTGGAGCAATTTTTAACCTTCATAATAAGCTTAACAAAATAAAGATATATTTTCTAAGTATTTATTCTGAATTAGTGTCCTTGACAATGATGACAGCACAAGAGGTCATATCCTTCACCCAAAAAACTCAGAATTTTCTATAAATTTTCTAATCTTCACATAACAATTTATTTTATCATCGTACTTTTCTTACTAAAGTCTAGAAACTGTTAACATTTTTTCTCTGTAGAAATTTAGGAAACTGTAAATGGCTATTTAAATGTCACATATTTCTATTTTTACATTTCTAGAAAGATCATTATTGACAATAATGACTAATACCAAAACCTGCTTCTTTTTTAATGAGGTCAAAGAAATGGATAATTTAGTGATCGATCAGAACATGGAGAAGATAAAATAGTGAAATATTTTCTATATGTGAGGAATGTAAGAAAATATAAGGAAAAATACTTTTACTCTTGGTAAAAATATATTTCTGTAAGGTATTTTGAGAGGCATCAAATAAATCACTATGGCTAAATAGTAAATTTACTCATATTGCTCTCTTAAATATTAACAGTCTTTATAGACTATTTAAATATCAGATAATTTGGGGGTAAATGTAATGTAATGTAATACAATGTAATGAAAATTTGTTTTCCAGAAGTGCTGGATATGTGTCATTTTCTTTTTTACCTTTTCTTTCATTGCCAAAGAACGCCATCTCTACTATCTTTTTCCAATGCTGTTATCATAGATGATCAATATACTTAGCACATTTTGTTACAGTGAACCTTCCAATAAATAATGGAATGTTCCACAAAAATAATTTCTATATTTGTATGTTTATTTTAAGCAATATGATGTAGCTGAAATAGAAAGTAGAACCAAACATTGCAATTTTGAGTTCAGCTTATAAACCTTAGAGTTAACAGATAGGTAAAGTGTATAAGGAAGATCTTTATATTTTTGATTCAGATGCTGGTTAGTGGTTAAATGAAATAATTTCTCAGCATTTTAACAGTTTTATCTTTGTATGTTTATTTCTATTTCTATTTATCTAAATTCACAGGTTATGCATTTATAAACATTTCTAAAACATAACCTAGTGTATAACATTTCCGTTTGAAAGAGTTCTGGGGATAGGAAGATTATGTCACAATATTTACATTCGTTCATGGTTAAAAGAAAAATATATTTCTGTCACTTAGCATCTTTAATGGTAGAATGTCCTTACTGCTCACTGAATTAAGCATAAAGTTAAGCATACATAGGCATAATGTTTGGTTTTAAACGCCTTGATTTTGATGACAAATTCCTATGTAGCTGTGTTAGGTACTTTCCTGTGAATAAACAAAAGCAGAACAGGTCAATACTGTGTAGTGGGGAAATTTTAATTAGATGTGCTTTGAAATAATATTTTTAATTTTGAAGTGGTCGTCGAACATCTGCAGACACAATTGTGAGTAGAGATTTACCACATACCACTTGCTCCTGAAGTGAAAAAGAAGTTTTTGAAAAAGTTTACAAGGACTTCAGATACAGGACATACTGCAGCACAACATGCACAACTCTGTAGGAATGGCCAAAAGGAAAAAATGTAGACGTCTACTTTTGGTTTGTTTGGTGTTATCCTTAAGCTGTTCAGGGGAAAGAAGGACAGAGACAGGAGAAAACTTACCTGAATATTGTTAGACCAAGGCAATTGTTAAAATGAAATGTAAACTTCACTCAACAGAACCTTACGAACTGGAGTAAGCTAGCTAAACTCTGCAGTTGACTCACTTTCATTTTCTTAGAAGTACGAACTTGTCTTGTGTTCTCCTCCAGTGCCCTTGAGTTATTCTCTAAGGACACAAGGAAGTGATTTCTGGATTACTTTGAACTCATTTATCTTATTGAAGAGATGAGACTCAGACAGTATTCCTTGGTTCATTCATTTGCAAGTTCGCAAATAGTTATTGGACGCTTACTACATATGTGAAGTCGTTCAAAGTGTGCAGGTACTGCAGTGAACTCTGCCCTGTGGAGGTCACATTAAAGAGGTGGTGATTAGTTATTGAATAAGATAGTTTCAAGTGCCATCAGAAACTAGTCATTGAATAATTTCAAGTGCTATTTTCAGATGGCATAAATAAGAGCAGTTAATAAAATGCCACATGGCGGAAGAGGCATAAAGCACTGGTCAGTATTCCTGGCAAGGATTCCTTTGAAGCCGACCTTGGAACTAAGAGTCAAAAGGCAAAATGGGAGCCCAGGAAAATACGAATGCAAAACACTTCTTTTTTCCCCCTCTTCTTTCTTTCTTTTCTTTTCTTTCTTTGTTTTTTCATAATATTGCAAGTTAAGCCCAAGCATTTCCCACTGTTCCCACTGAGCTACATCTTCAGATCTTTTTCTTTTTCTCTTTGTTGCTTTCTTTCTTTCTTTCTTTCTTTCTTTCTTTCTTTCTTTCTTTCCTACAAGGGTTTTGTGAATTTCTAGTTTTCCAGGTTGGACTTGAACTTGCAATCCTTCTGACTTAGCCTCTCAGATTGCTGGGATTGCAGTTCTGTGCACTTGGGACCAGGTGAGCATGGTATGTGTGGAAGAACAAGTACCTGAGCATGAGATGAGCATGTGTGAGGCACTGAAGTATGTCCAAATGATAAGTAGACTTAGTTAACTCTTTTTTGGTACTGAGCACTGAACCCAGAGTCTTCACATCAAGTTACATCTCAGCCCATTTTTATTATTGATTTTGAGACAGGATCTTGCTAGTTTACTAAGTTGTCCAGGCTACTCTATTTTTGAACTTAACAGTTCTCCTGCCTCAGCCTTCCAGAGTGCTAGATTTATGAACCTGCACCATTGGGCCTAACAATATATATTTTTTAAATTCAAACTCTTGAAAAACAATCATTATGAAGATCTAGTAATCTGAATGTAATGTGGATTCACATAAAAATACAACTTAATTCAGTTTATATGTTCATTTGGTTGTTAAGATTTCACTTTTTTTCTTTTTTTAATTACTTAAAAAGAACATTCACATATATCTATTGCAAGTGCTATATATCTTTATCCTATTAATTTATTAAACTACTGATAATTATAAGCATGTATGTGTATGTTCTAGTTTGTGCTATTATATTTAGATAAAATATGAAAATTTAAACTGTATGATTTTTTTTTACTTGTATGCTGTATAGTTCTAGCTCTTCAAGCACAAGCCCATGTGTTCACATGTACAGCTCAGTGGCATGGATTAAATTACCATGAGCAATCATTGCCTTCATTTCACAGGATGATGACAGAAATTCTCCTTGTGCTGATGGTCTTCCTCACAGTCACATTGGGCATCTTGTCAGTGGAGAGTCATCTCTTTTCAAATTGAGAAGTGGATTCTGGTCTTTTGTAAGTCACGTTGTATCCTAAATGGATTCCCATCTGGTCCTTTAATGACCATTTTCTCTTCAGTACCATTTCATCTTATTAAGTTCAGAAATGGCCAAGTGAGAACGAAAGAAGGGACATCCTGCCCCACAGCAGTTCACTTTGAAATGTACAATGTATATAAAGGTTGGAAATGGTTTGGAACTAAAGTAGGGTCAAGTGGAGACAATTTTAAAATACAAACAAGCAAGTGTATCTATGGAAACTGATAGACTGAAGTGAACCAATCCAATATGGTCAATTCTACTTTTCAATTTGATCAGGGAATCAGAGAGTGAGCACAGAAATCGCAATGACTGACATATTTTATCTATATTATGAATCAAACAGACTTAAGTGGGAATTAGATCCGGAGACAGAGTGCAAGAATTGTTTATTTGGATTCTTATCCTACTTTTATGATTTCTGGATATGAATCTGAACAATTCATCTTGCAGGCATGATAGCAATATGTACTGAACACTCCATACTTTCTAGTACAAGGTGGATGTTTTATGTAATCTCCAATGTCTTCTCAATCCTCAAATTTGAGAACAATAAATGAATGGTTGCAACAAAGTAGGACCAAATGACTATGGACTTTGTTTTATTCAGGTCTATTAGGAGAAGAGAAATATTCAAGTTCATATAAAAAGAAAAATCAGCAAGATTTAATGCCTACAGAATGCCATTCACACACGTCAAGCACGTATATAAATATAATTGCATATCTACTTCATTTAAATTGAATAAAACTTATCCCAGATAAAATACATGGAACACTTCTATATTTGGAAATCTATACTAAAACTTCTATAAAGTTGATTTTTCCTTTTAACTCTATAGCTGTCCTTCTTAGACTAGTTAGAGTAATGTGGAAATAAAAACAAACAAAACAATGACCTCTAGAAGGCCAACAGGGAATAAATGGCTTTATCCTCAAGATATCTGATGAAAGGCAGACATACCAATCCTTTTGAAGACTTTTGACTTTCAAACCTATAAGAATACATTTATGCAAAGGAAACTATCAACATTGTAAAAAGAGAACCAACAGACTGGGAAAAAATATTTGCCACCAACATCTCAGATAGGAAGCTCATAACCAGAATATAAAGGGAGCTGAAGAAAAGTAAGTCTGAAAAAATAAAGGATCCTATTGAAAAGTGGGCAAATGAAATGAAGAGGCGGTTCACTCACGAAGAAGTTCAAGTGGCCAATAGATACATGAAAAGATGTTCAACATCCCTAGCCATAGAGAAATGCAAATCAAAACAACGCTAAGATACCATCTCACTCCAGAGAGAATGGCCTATATCAACAAGTCAACTAGTAATTGGTGCTGGTGAGGCTGTGGGGAGAAAGGAACCCTCCTGCACTGCTGGTGGGAATGTAAGTTCGTACAACCGCTTTGGAAAGCACTATGGAGAACTCTCAAAAGACTAGAAATAAATATCCCCTTCGATCCAGTGACACCCCTCTTGGGAATATTTCCAAAAGAGGCCAAAACAACACATAACAGAGATACATGTATACCCATGTTCATAGCAGCACAACTAAAAACAGCCAAAATATGGAGGTCACCAAAATTTCTATCAACAGAACAATGGATACACAAACTGTGGTATTTATACACAGTGGAATACTATACCTCTATAAAGTTCAACAGCGTGGAGGCTTTTACAGGCAAATGGAAGAAACTTGAGAACATCATGCTTAGTGAAGTGAGTCAGAAGCAGAAGGTAAAACATCGAATGGTCTCTCTGATATGAGAAACCCAGATCACGACTATCTCATGGAACTTAAAACAAAAAACAAAGTGAACTAGTGGGGTAGGGTGGGGAGGGATGGAGGGTTGGGTAGGGAGAGGGACAAAAGGAGAGTGGAAAAGTCTTTGTCAGCTTGATAAGATACATAGGTCCACAACATGCTCAACTTCATTGTAAGCCTTAAATTTTGCTCTTATACATATCAATAAAATGGAGAAAAATAAAGAGTACATTGCTAAGACACTGCAGGTATAGTAATGTGTAATAACAAGATAAAACCACAGGAAAGTAGTACAACCCAGTGAACCAAACATCTTAGCCCCTTCTCCCTTTTCAAGGGAGATATTTTCACTGGTTAACCTTGTAATGATTGTAATAAAAGATTTAGAAGCGTTTCAAAAATTACCAGTTGGTATTTGGACTGTTTATATATTACTTCTTTTCAATACTCTGCCCCCTTGGTCCTTTGGCATTATTCATAACTTGAATTGATCTCTTCTCCTAAAGTAAACTGAATTTGTGCAAGATGGCATATCTCTACTTCTCTAATTCCACTTCTTAGGCTCTGGAAGTAATAACGAATAATAATTGATAATAATAATAATATGAATGTATACGGTTCCATTTTTCAAAAACCACACAAAATTGTTAACAAATTATTCATTTTTTTCTTTTTTTTTCTTTTTTCTTTTTTGAGATGGGTCTCAGTATGTAGTACAGACTGGTTCTGAGGTCATTGTGTAGCCCAGACTGGCCCCTGACTCATGACAATTTTCCAGCCTCAGCCTCCCAAGTCCTAAGGTTACAGGCATGCTCCACACTTTAAGTTTAGAGCTATTCCTCTAGTCTATATAATTCAGTTATCAAGTGGCCTGAATTACCAGGCTGTTGTTAAGGACCTTTGTTGACATGGTAGTTGAAAGACAAATTAGGTTCTTGTCATTGCTCGTGGAACTTTTCCAAAATAAAATTGACTTAAATGAAATTGTAGTTGTTGCTTATCTAAATTATGCTATAATTTTAAATATAAGAGAGAAAGAGAAACTAAGATGCATTTTATCTCTGTATTCTCATAGGATAAGAAAAAAGTTGAGAAAGGTATTGTAAAAGTTCCATTTTCTACATTATAAATTTTAGGGGCCCTTATTAGAGAAGAATATTAAATTTAATACAGTGATCCACAGCCATTTGGAGACCAAGGACCCGTTTAGTTGATGACTGTTCTTCCAAAGAAAGACTTGTGTGAAGGGAGTTCAAGGGCAGGTAATGCTTTGCCTCCTGTTAAATCAGCAGCAGCTTTAGATGGCAATAGAAGAGCCCTATGACATGAGGCTGTGGAACTTCTTAAGAGCATTCTTGACCAGTGGTCCAGTTATTTCAAGTCCACAGACTATTTTCTTGGCTCAGAAATTGAGAATTCATGAAAGGTTACTCCCACCCCCATATAAGGAATACTGGTTGTGGATTCCTCCCCTGCTCTATTTTATTCCATTGTAAAAGAATATCTAAGAACTACTAAATTATACAAAAATTTCATGACACTAAGAATTGAACCCAGAACTTCATACTGAGCTACATTCCAGTCCCTGCTTTTTAATTTTTTTTTTTTTTTTTTGAGGCAGAATCTCCTTAAGTCTCCAAGTCATCCACCCTGGACTCCACATTGTTATCCTCATGCACTAGCCTCTCAGACAAGAGCCAACACAGCAGGCTCAAAGCAAAAGGTTTTTACAGTTCAGGAAGATGTCATGTCCAAGATCAAGGTGTCCACTTTGAGTGTGGACATTCAAATGGCATCATCTGGCATAAAGTCGAAAGAAAAGAGGTAGTAAACAAAGAGGGGATGCCCAAACTTGTTCTGTAACAAACACACTTGTAACGATGCCTGCTGCCTTGTGGAAGATTGTCATCCACCCATGCTGGAGGAGTTCTCAGGACCTAGTTACCAAATAAAGGCTCTATGCCTGAAGACTTTCAAGTGGATATTAGAACTTTCCCAAAAGATTTTAAGAAAATATGAATCGTAGGAGATATTTAATTCTAGTCTTTTGAGAGTTCTCCATACTGCTTTCCAAAGCGGTTGTACGAACTTACATTCCCACCAGCAGTGCAGGAGAGTTCCTTTCTCCCCACAGCCTCACCAGCACTGATTACTATTTGACTTGTTGATATAGGTATCCTAGCGTTGTTTTGATTTGCATTTCTCTTATGGCTAGAGATGTTGAACATCTTTTCATGTATCTATTGGCAACTTGTACTTCTTCATGAGTGAACTGCCTCTTCATTTCATTTGCCCACCTTTCAATAGGATCCTTTATTTTGGTAGGCTTACTTTTCTTCAGCTCCCTAATTTATATTCTGGTTAGGAGCCTCCTATCTGAGTTGTTGGTGGCAAATATTTTTTCCCAGTCTGTTGGTTCTCTTTTTACATTGTTGATAGTTTCCTTTGCTGTGCAGAAGGTTTTAATTTGACAAGACCCCATTTATTAATAATGGGGATAATTTCTTTTACTCTCAGTGTCTTGTCAAGGAAGTCTTTGCCTACCCCTACGTCTTTTAGAAATTTGCTTGTATGGAGGCTTTTCAGGCAAATGGAAGACGCTTGAAAACATCATGCTTGGTGAAGTGAGTCAAAAGCAGAAGGTGAAACATCGAATGCTCTCTCTGATATGAGAGTCCCAGAGCACAAGTCTTGCTCTCTCAGATATGAGAGTCCCAGAGCACAAGTCTTATGCAACTTAAGAGGAAAGACAAAGTGAAAGAGGGGAGTAGGGTGGGGGAGGAGGGAGGGAGGGGTGGGTAGAGGGAGGGACAAAAGGAGAATGGGAAAGCCCTTGTCACCTTGACAAGATATGTGTGTGCACAAAATGCTCAACTTCATTGTAAACCTTAAATTTTGCACTTACACATATCAGTAAAATGGGGAAAAAGAAAATATGAAACAATTACAGTCAATCTGTTAAGCCTACTAACAGAACTTTAAAAAAATGTTAGTAATGCTTCAGTTGAAAAATAAACATGAGTGATATTTTGAGTTTTAGGTTGCGGATACAGACATTTGAATGTAGAATTTCTACTAAAGAAACGAATTAATAATGGACAGATTTTGTGACAGAGTTTAAGGCTGGGAAATATAGAAAAGTGAAGCTCTTGAAGAGAATATTGGTAAGTAAAATTATATTAGATATTTACCAAACCTCGCAATCTCTTTTTCTAACAGATGAGATATTTGTCAGTCAAGGAATCAATTTAATGTGTGTATTAATTAGAGAAACTATCTCAACCAAAGAATGAAGTCAGTTGTCTGTAGTCTAATATTTCTAATGATAATTTTCTGAAGCTCATGATTAAATTATAATGACATACGCTGTCTTGTTTTTCAGTGTTGCATGCCAAGCTGCATGGAAGCCTCTACAACTTGTGTCGAGCAGGGCTTCCATTCGTTAATCATCTTAAAATATTTAAATGGCTTGCTGTAAATATTTTATTATAATACAAAATACATTTAAAATTATTTTAAATTAGAAATTAACATATGATGTTCTAAAGATGTACTTTTTTGCATGTACTTTCTTACTACAAGTATATTCATGCTTATTCTTCTACACATTCAGACACATGCAAGTAAAGATGCGGTAGAGATCTTATGACTGCCATGTCTAAATTACTACCAGCTCCTTTCTAAACCAAAGTTCACAAAGTCCTTTTTTTTAATTTTTAAATACATTTATATAATTTTAATTCAGAATAAAGTTTGACATTAAAATGAAAAAGTGATTTTTATGCAAAGGAAGATTTTGATAGTTTCTTCATTTATTTCTATCACTTAATAAATACCATGTAAATGAAATTTTGTTAAAAATATTACACTTACACTATGAGAATATAGATGTTTTAATCTTCTGCATTATATATACTACTATGAACAGATATAAAGCGACCCCATATTTTAAAAAGGCAATTTTGAGAATGACTTAAGAGTAACGATCAAATTGTAAAACAATCAAATAAAATTATAGGGTCATAATAAATATAAATAAGAACAGTAAATCAAAATCTATACAATTAGAGAAATAAGAAAATAATTCCAAAAAATTGTTAACAACCACAACAATAAACTCTTACTTTGAGATGAAAGAAAAATTTTATTCAACATCCACATTTTTGAACATTATTTAAGTAAAAGGAGTATATTCCTTATTAGGCATTCATGTCAGATGTATACATTCTTTAAATTGCATTCTTATTCCCTATGTAAATCAGTTTCCAGGAGGTCTAATGGAGCCTCTAGTGCTCAGACCCCCAAAAGATGTTAAACCAGCCGAGCAAATGTAAACTCTCAGGAAGAACAGACCTCATGCATATTTCATATGTAGAAAAAAGCCATGTGAGGTAATCACTTGCCCTTTTCTTGATATTTCAGGCAGCAAAAAATAAAAAGGAAAAGCAAAAAAGACGGCCCCCAAACGGCTCTTTGAAAGCACATCTGGTGAGGCTGCAAGAACGCTGCAGTTGTTGAATCTAGTTTACATATTTATAAGCTGAATGTTTCTCAGAATGCTACAAGTTACAGGATTCCGCTTTTCATTATTCAGATATTCAGTTTGTGCAGCTTAGATTTTATACCTTGTAAAAATAAGTCAATTTAAAAACAAAAACAAGCAACCCACGAACATCTTTAAAACAAGCTGTGAATGTTTCCATAGCAAATTGTGATCTCTGTCAATCTTGGTCCACATGTACCGACCTCAAATTCTGTTACTGAAAATATGTGTAGGACTAGAGAAAGCACCTACATGTAAAGACTGCTGAGAATTATCCTTTGACTCAAGTGTATAGCACAGTGTTTCCCCCTTTTGAACATTAGGAGGAGGATGGAGAATATTCCCTGCCAAGTAACTCACAGGGCATGGTGAGCTTAGTAAATGCATGTTTAACTGAGTTAAACTATAAGTGTCTTTAGTACAAACTTGGTGGTTGAAATAGAATGATCAATTATAAGGCAATACCAAGTGATAACTGCTCTGTTCAGTCCACTACGGAAAGTCCTACTCAGACGAGAGGGCTAAGTGCCACCAACCTCGGTCATTTTCTACTGATAACCTATTTAGACTTGAAAACTGAGTGCTGTAGCTGAATGTTTATGTTCCCACACATTCATTTGTTGAAATCTGATATCCAATGTAACAGTCTTAATTAATGATATTCGTGGCTTTATAGGAAATGAAAAACATTCAAACTGCAGTATGTTCTTTCTCCAGCTGATGCCTCCTACCACACCAGGATGCATCAGGAGTCCTCTTTACAGATGCCAACAACTTGAGATGGGACCTTTCAGCCCCTGACACTGAGAAAAATAAACTTATTTTCTGTGTATATCACCCAGACAGCAGAATTCTCTTATAACCATACAAACTGAATTAAGAAAGATGATATTTTCAGGTTCAACCTTTTAGAGATAATTAGGGCTGGATGACGGACCTCTCACGAGCAAGGTCATTTCTCTCATAAAAACAGCCTGGAGTGCTAGCTTGTCATCTTTGTATCATTTGGAGACGTAACAAAAAGTCAACAGGCTGTAACCCACTGAGCGGCCTTACCAGAACCCAAACATGCTGTGATGAGTTTTTCAAACTTCCAATATTCGAAACTATGGAAAATGACTGTTGGATGTTTATAGCTCTCTATCCATAGTGTCTTGTTGTAGCACCCTGAAATAACAGAAGACACAATTTCATATTTTATTTTTTGAAATAATTTTTTCAAGCAAAGGACCTTTACACTGAGGTACATTCTCAGGTCCATTTTTCAGTCTTCACTCTGAGACTAGGTCTCACTGAGTCACTAAATTGCAGAGGTGGGACTGCAACTGATGATCCACTTGCCTCACCCTCTCAGAGTTCCAGGATTATAGTAGTGAACCACCAGGACAGGCTCAGTTTCATGTCTTGTTTTTGACAAATACTCGAAGCATGGTATAGTACATCCTAGAATATTGTGTAGAACTCATATGTATAGTTGATTCTATAAATATTTTTGTGCCTGCAAAGACAGCAAATTTAGAAAGTAAATCAAATTCTATAATCTCTTTCAAGATAAATATCTTGCACTTTATTTCTCTTAAATTTATTTTGAGGATAATAGTATAAAATAATCAGAAAAAAATGGTATAAATTTACTTTATGAATATATATTATGGCATTCCAAAAGAAAATATATTAAAATAAATTCAATAGGATAAAAATGTTTTGAAACAAGAAAACAGAACCCAGAAAAAAGTGACAATAACAAAAACATATGTGAAAAATATCAGGTAAAGTAAAAATTGAAAGAAATGCATACAGAGAAACTAGGTTGAATGAAAATGTCACAGGCATGATTGTGTTGCTTAGAACATATGTGCACACATGTGTGTAACTATAGATAAAAGAAAGGAAGTCAAGGTAAAACAAGATTGCTCACATCCCACCCAGCACCAGACTTATGTGACTGCTAAATTATTTTATGAGGCAAAATGTGTTTTGAACTCTTGTAAGGGATTGATGTAGCAGAGGAAGCCATGTCAAGAAATATTATATCCACGGTTCTATATTAATATTCTACTAGGATACAAGAAATTATCAACAAGAAATAACATCATGAAAAAAATTACTAATGTTCTTATAGTGCTAAGAATAACAAATCAAAACAACAGGTTCGTTTGGTGGTTCTCAGTTCTTTCATGAGTTTACCAACAAGATGCTGGTCACTCATTCAGATCTTTGAAGATTTGCCCAGTGCTGGACGATCTACATCCAAGAAGGTTCTCTCTTACAACTGTTGGCTGAGTTCTCCCACTCTTTACATCACAGGCCTACCTGAAAAAGTGTCTCAGTGATACTCTGTAACCCCTGGGTCCCAGAATAGATGAGTCAGATAGTATAAAAACAGGAAGCAATTATGCCTTCTATTACCTAGTATCCAAAGCCACACATCATCGCTTCCAGCTAATGTTTGAAGGAAACATATTAGTTTCTTCTGTGGAAAGGAAAAATACTAAATTTTATGTGTACGTTTTCTAAAACCAACATGCAGCCGCACATTTTCAGACAGGCGAATAAGGCAGAGTAAGAAATATGCAGATTTCTGCCTTTACGGTCCAACAAACTGTAAGGGGTAGAGGTCAATTTGACTGTTCTGGGAACCCTTCTTCATCTTAAAACGATTCCTAGTGGTTAAGTAAAAGATTCATCTTTCTGGCTAGTTTGTGTTCAATTTAAACAAACATTCTGTTAAGGTAGTTTAGTTTCATCTAGTCAATAAATATTCTTTATATTGTTAAATTATATTTACCAAATGGTCTGTTCCTAAAGATTGCTACAGAGACTGATTTAAAAATCTTCTGTATCAAACACCTCATGTACGACATCAGCTTCTTCCTGTCTTACTTGCCTGTGGGACTTTTCTGCTTGTTTTGTTCATTCCTTTTGCACTGACCACTTCTGCCTTGTATCGGAATTGTTCTCACTTCAATTTCACTTTAAACTTCTTTTGTCTCTGACAACAGGCCTTCCTCTGCGCCTCTAAGTGGCTAATTTGTTCAGACTGGGCATGAATCTGCAATTCTCTTGCTGCAGCATCAAAGACTCCTGGGATCTCAAGCATGGACCATCATTCCCTGCCTGAGTTACTTTTAATAGGATTATTCAAATTCTTTTGTGGGAAATAAAGTGTATTTGACAATGTAGTAATGAAGCTCAGAGGTAATGGTTGCTTTAACCTGTTAAAGATTGTGAAAGTGAAAACTGATGAGAATTTTCTATACATTTTTTAAAAAAGAGTTACATACTGACTGATTGGTGGTTATATAAAAGAAGAACAGAGAATAAATACAAGTAATTGAGTTTGAGTATGTGAAAGGTTGGAATTATGGACAGAGAGTAAGCTTCAGATGGAATATATTTGTAAAGGAGAGTCATTAACTGTGGACATATTCTCTTGGGATGGTGTTTAAATATTTAAGTGGAAGTCAGTCTGTTGTACAAGATGTATCTCTGGGTTGGAGATTAAAGTCATGGAGTCATGAAATGGAATACAATTCCCAAAAAATACGAGAGGCCTGGGAATGTAGTTCAGTGGTTAAAGCACTTGCCTAGCATTCCCGGCTCTGGGCTTGACTTTCCAGAACCACATAAAATTATGTAATGTGATAGCAGAGACCTGTGATCCAAGAATTTAGGGGGCTGAGGCAGGAGGATTGTCATGAATATGGGGGCAGCCTGGGCTACATATGAATTTAGGACCATTGTAGACTGCAGAGAGAGACCATGTCTCAGAAAACAAACATATAAGACAGAACACAATGAGAGAACACAAAGAAAGAATGGTAAGCGTATGGATAAAGTTGTACAGAAGGTAAAGGCTAACTACTATGCCTCCTAACTCCAATACTGAAAAGACATGGCCATGAAGAAAAAGAAATATGAGAGACAAAAAGAGTGACAAGCAAAATTAAGGATAAGAGAAATAGAGTTTATGGCCTGGGAACTTAATGTATTTAATGCAATTTAATTTAAGTTTCATAGAAGGATGTGAAAATATACTAAAATAATAATAGAAACTCAAAAATGATTAAGAATTAAGTCCTGTGTTGATCAATGTGGAGAGTTTAGTTACATTCACAGGTCTCAAAGAGTTTGTGAGGATAGAATAAGGGTACACTCTCAGGATAAGAGCAACTCACATTTTAATGAGAGAAATGGTGTAATGCTAAGGTCAGTGGAATATAAAAGTCATAAAAACCTATAGAACTAGGAGAGATCTTCAGAGTGAGGACTTCGCAGTCACCATCTTTAACAAGTTTAATCGAGGAGTTTACAATGGACTTCCATAGGAATGCTGAATTCACTGAACAGCTGGGGAAGAAGGCAAAGTATCTTCATTGGTACAGATGCCTCTCTGCACGTAGTCCAAAGTCTAATGGGTAATTCGGAACATAGGACGTAATCATTAAATATCTGAAGAGCAGATGAAAAGATGTTTGAGTCAAGACATTGGCTTATCATGACACTGAAGACAGATATGTTTGAATTTTTATTGAAAATTTCTATTAATATTTTTCTTCTCTTCCTAAGGTCAATTGTTCTACTAATTATAGAAATAAAATAAATACTTTATTTTATTAATATTTCCCTTGGAAAAATAGTGAGGACTTAATAAAAGAACTTTATTGGGTTATGCTTCTAAAGAGTCAAAAAATTGGCACAGGAGCAAAGACATGGAAGTGTGTTTCTAATAGAAGATCCAGCAAGACAAACTCACAGCACTCCGTCTCTCTTTGTTTTCTCTCTTTGCTATTTAGTGTGTTTTAAGGCACATTGTTGGTGTTAGGGTAGTAAGCACGTCATATGTTATAATGCATATAACTGAAAAGGTCTTTTGTTTATTTTATCTTTTATGTTTTATGATATTGGAACTCAAACCCAGGGCCTCTAGCACCCTGGGAAAGTACTTCGCCACTAAGCTTCATCCCCAGTCCTTAAATTGTTCTTTAGATTGTACGTGAGTTATAGAATTCCACGACTAGAAGCGAGACCAACAACATTTGAATGACTTTCAATGCTTTGTCCTTTACTTTAGTCTAAGAACCACACGCTGACATGAGATAAGCAGCATGACAAGAATGAAGAATCTAATTATTTTGACATTTGAGTATTCAATTTCCATGGAGCTCTTGATGCAGTTTTTAACATTTGAAAAAAGAATTAATGACAGACTTGCTGATTATGGATCACTGATTTGTATAAAAATATAAAAGAAATGGGAAAATATCAGTCAATCAAACATCGACTCGCCAGGGAATGAGTCTTTGAAAAGAAACAATATTTCTAATGTGATAATGGTAAAAGAAAATCACAAAACATAGACTATTTACAATCACTATAAAGCAAAATATCAATGGTTCTAGCAATCAAGCCTGTACAATCAGAGAGAAGTACTCCATATCATCATAGATGCTCTGTGAAACAAAAAACAACAAAGAAACAAATAAAAAACAAACAAAACTTCACATGAAGTATGAGTTTAAAAAATCAAAAGGGAATAGTATTATGAATCTTAATTTGTGAAATGATAAAATAATTTGATATGTGTTTCAATGACCATTGAAAGTTTGAAATTTAATCTTAATACATTGGCTCCAGATCACTGAGGAAGTTAATTAGGTAAGAACATTGTAACTAAATTCATCAAAATTGGTGCATGCCTAGAGTCTCTCCCATCATAGTGTTTCGATGTTGTAGTATTTTGGGTTCTTTCAAAAGACAGAATTTACAGATTTTATCAGAAAAAGGTTGATAGGAAGGCTTACAAATCCAAGGATAGAGGTGGTCCAAGGTGTTTGCTCAGCTGTGAAATAGATCTCCCATATGGGACAGCAGGACAGCCGGTGAGGTGAGAGTCTGCTGCAGACCTCGTGTGAAGACCAAAGCCTAAAGATTGGCGACTGAAGAGCAGCAACAGCAGACAGGCACAAGTCGAGACTGGAACGAAACTGTGCTGACGATCTGGAATGTGTAGCAAGTCAGTGTCCATAGAAAATTGTGAAGGCGAGAGCTTTCCCAGAGGAAGAAGCTCTAACAATTGTCCCTCTACCTTCCTTTTATACCGTTGGAGTTCCACTTGGTTCTCCCACATCTGGGTGCTCTTCTCTCATTGGCCAGCCCACAAATCACTCACACTCTATACCCGACCATTTCTTGATCCCCAGTCTAGGCTGGTTGACAATTCCTAATCCTAATGGAGGCGTGGGTCCTAATTCCCTCTAGTTGACATAATCACTTCAATGGACACAGATGTTAAAAATTTTTTGTTGTTGTTGTTGTTTACTGAGTTAGAGGGGTGGTTAAAAATAATAAATGGTAAATATTTAAATTAAAATTATTACAGTAAAATAAAAAATATTAACTCCCCTCAAATCCCCCCCTCCCGTATTTATTTTATCTATCACAATTGTCCTTCAGGGATGTCTCAGAAAGTGCTGTAATGCTGTAGCTGCCTACTTTTGAATGGTGCCGGCTTCGTGTACAAAACCGTCTGTAAGCCAGCTTCTATTCTTCTCTTCCTGTCAACAGATCATAGTGTATGTGTAATGAGGCCACCTGTTAATGCTGAAGGAGAGAAACTTGTGTTGGAGGCGTAGAACTCTTGAGCATTTGGGCCACGTCTTCATGCAACTTACTGCACAAACCACTCTGGCCTGTTTACATATATAACCCTTCCACTGGATGATGTAGAGTAAAATGAATAAAGTAAGATTTACTTCACCACAGACAGCCCAGGGAATATATTTCCCCACTGTCAGATGTTCACTTTCCCTCTGGTCAGCAGCCTGCCAGGAGCCTGCTCCTCTCAAAGGGAAAATACTTGATTACTGATGATGGCCAAGTCTTATCTCAAAGCCCTCAGGACCTGGACTGTGAATACTGAGAGAGATTTCCAGACCCTTCAAAGAGCCTATTTGTCTGACAATAACACTTCTGATTCCATTGCACCTGTAATATCATATGCCCAAGTGTGAGGATGCCCTGCACGGCACCCTGGACCTGCTGAAACTTCTCTTGTTCTGAGACCTACTTAAAAGTAGCAGCATTCTGAATCATTTAGAAAATGAGCCAAAGTAATATTCTAAGTAAAGATTGTATTTCCTGTAAATTCCACTTAGATGATGTGCTTCTTTCTTGTTTGTAGTAGATGTAAGATACACCAAATCAACCTTCATCCTAGAAGAGATATTTCAGCACCTTAATATCCCTGAATTATTACAAATTCCACAGAGTTGGAAATGGCTTAAATGTTACTTATTTTTCCTACTCCCGCAGGTAAATGTTCTACCAAAAAGTAGAGTATTTTGTCTTTGTTTTCCCCTCATCTCTACTCTGCAATATTTTGATGTTTGAAGTATTTTTGAGTACATGAAATCCAAATATTTCTTTCAATGACATTTGATAAAGGAATATTTAATTTTTCTTTCAGATTCATGTTGCTCTTCAGTGTAATTTTTGTTACTGAACAACACAGAATTTTTTTTTTCTTGCTCTATTTTGTTTGTCATGGATCTTCATGGGTCATTGAGGAAATTATCACCGTTATTTTGTCAATCATCATGATCTTTGTGTAATTTTCAATACGTGGGCTTGATACATCCTCAACCAAATATACACATCAAATAAGAAGAAATTGTATCATTATATGTTGTATGGTTTTTATGATCTCTTCTAGATTTGGGAAAAATCTGTTCTTTTAAATATGAGAGACAAAACAAAAATGTTAAAACTTTGCTCTGTTTCTAGCAGCAAAATGTTTCAGTGACAGCATCTTTTCTATTCATATTAGAAGTCTCCAGCATTTGACATATGTGTCACTACCTAGTTTTGATATTTTTTCATCTTTTTCATTTACACAAAAGCTGTGAACATAGTTATCTGCTTAAGGTGATTGCTCATGGCGGGGGTCAATTTTTGGTGTCACTTTCCCTCACATTCACAAGAGTTCCAATTTTGTAACGGTCACCCAACCTAAGAAGGGTTTCTACTGCCCAAATATTCAGCTTACCTTTAATCACTTACTGAATAATTAGAGATGCCCAATATCATGGGAGAAGCTTAGCTGCAAATTAGGAAGTAGATTATAATGAGCTGTTTTCTGTTGTTGACATTGAGGACCCACCCACCATGGCTCTCTTAAATGTAGCATTTATTACAAAAAAAAATCAGCTTAAATGCTTCTCATCATACTGAAAATTGTGAAACTTTGTTTAATATCTTGAAAAGTACCATGAAAAACGATAAGACGTTGAGAATGAGAGGCCATGTCAGTAAAAAGAACACAAAAATTCACTGAGGAAGTGTTCATGTCGCTGAGACTTCTCATAGGTCTTCTTCAAGTATCTCCTTCTGCTTTCATAGAACCATGCCTTGGATGAGCAGGGCAAACACGACACTACTGAGCTCCATCATTAGTCCTCTTCTGTTTTTAACATGTATTTTTTCTCCTCCATAGGGACTTAGTTTTAATTTAGTGGCAAAATGTGCCACACTTATAAATTATATTATTTATAAAGCACAGTATTCAGTCAGCTTTAGTACTCTTCTTCTAATTAAAATGTCAGTTATCTTTGCATATAAAAGAAAGAAAAAAGATGACTTTGTATGGATTGTTTACATGGAAAAACCTGTTCTTTAGTAAACCTTACTGAAATAGTCTAATTGTAATTTCTTTTAGTAACACAGGTTTTATTTATTTATTTGGAAAGCTGGCAGGGAGTAAAATTTCACCTATTTACATTATGGTTTTCATTACAAAGCTACACATTTATTTCTAAAGGAAAAAAAATCTTTAAAAATTCAAAGAAACTATTATTTTACTCAAAACTTCTGTTGGAAGTAACCAGTGTTATGAAAATTGTGTATTTCTGTCCATATGTCCATATAGTTTTAAAATGGTGACTAACATAAATAAACACAAATTTCAAAAATATCCTTAAATTGTACATGATTTTATAGTATATTTGAAGACTTTGCTAATTTTCACATTATTAAATTGAAAAATATCACCAACTCAAAATTAAACAATTCAAAAACATAATCAAACTACAGTTTTTCTTTCTTGTGGCAAGCCTCCTGATCTCAACAATATTTTTATATTTATAATTTTATTTATTTATTTATTTATTGAGACAGGGTCTCACTCTGTAGCCCAGGATGGTCTGAGCTCACTAGCCTTGGACTCATGGCAATCCTTCAGCCTCATCCTCCAGAGTACTGGGATCACAGGTGTGGGCCACCGCCCCCACCTTTCCTGTTGACAATTGTGCATACTCTCATGATGTATTTCCTATGTGCTGTTTCCCAACATCTGAATCTCTTTTTTAAAATTTTTTTTTGTTTAATTGATCTTCTAAAACATTTCCATATTCAGAACATTTTGAAAATATTCTAATATATTTCAGTGTTTACATTGTCTGTAGCCTTCACTAATTTTAGATTTTAGAAAAAGCATATAGTGAAATCTATCAGTTATTTTTATCATTGCAGCTTTGAATTGTTATTTCAAATCAAGTCATTATTTTCTATAATTTTAATTCAACATATTTGAACCATGCATTTTGCTGTCACATTTGTACATGTTTCACTGTTTTACCTACACATACTGGCAGACAGGATGTCAGGTGAGGGAGGAAGGCTGGAGCAAGCACAGACTCTTCCAGGTCCTGTCCCAGTGATCTGTTCCTTCTGGGTCAATCCCTAATGTCCCACCCCTTCTTACCAGGACCACCTCTTAACAGAACATGGTTCCACAGTCCACAACATCCAAGTATGGGAGACTTTTGGGAGGCATTCAAGATCCAAATCATTACAATAGGTAATGTTTGCTATAAGAAAAAAAAAAACTGTTTATATTGATTTTTCAGTTTAAGTTAGTCATTGATAATAAAAATTTAGATTTACACTATGTATGTCACATGACTTTATAAGTAGTTGTGTGTGTGTGTGTGTGTGTGTGTGTGTGTGTGCGTGCGTGCGTGTGTGTTTCTGTATCTTGTTTCTTGGAATAAGCACTTTCATGCATTTTTTTTTTTTTTTTGAAGCAGGGTCTTGCTTTGTATTCCAGGCCAGTCTTCAGTTGAGTATGTAGTCTACGCTGTTCTTGAACTCAACACAATCCTCCTGCCTTAGTTTCCAAAATGTTAGAATTACAGGCATGTACCATCATGCCCAGGTTATGTGGTGCTGAGGAATTGAAACGAGGGCCTTGGTCTTGGCAGGCAAATTCTTTAGCTTCTAAGCTGTTCCTCCATCCCAATTTTATGCAAATTCTGACTTCAGACTTTTTAACTGGTGGCATTGCAAGGAATTCAGAAATACATTAAATATCCTGTGATAATTTTAGAAAACAATATTTAGAAAAGCAATATGCCAAATACTTTAGTACACCATTTCATTTGCAGTTATAAATATGACCTTTATATTAAAATCACTTGCATTATTTGCTGCAAACTTGTTCAAATGATTAGAAAAAGTGGTTTTGAAGAAGAATAGTAAAAGATTGAGTCATAGGGACCTACACACGGTTACATAGAAGGAAAAAGTTATAGAATTCTACACTACACTTGAGAGGACTCTTGTTGACAGCATTTTATTACATGTTTTGTAAAAAGAACTAGGAAGCAAGAACTCAAAGATATAAATTTCTCATTGTATACATGTATATTTTGCCCTTAGCATATGCATCATTATTACATTTTAGAAAAATTTAATACTTCAATAATTCAATACTTCAATGGAAAAAGTATCCTCTGTACGCTGTTCTTCTTTCATTGGTTTAATTTTGAATAATCTCCTCCCCTTCGAATATATGTATTGCATTATGTAATATATATATATATATATATATATATATATATATATATATATATATATATGGTCTGAATCTAGTAAATAGCTCTATCCTACTGCTAAATTACAAAAGAAGCTGCTTAACATTGACTTCCTGCTTACCCATTATATGATATTGTGCTAGTCATTTGGTTTGAACATATTTGGTAGCTTAAAAAAAATTCATGTTTTTCAGCCTTTTTAATATCTAAAGAAATTAAAACATAATATTAAAAAGCAAACTGATAATTACATATTTTTCTGATTTCCACTTTCCTTCTTATGAACTCATTATTATAATCACAAAAATGGTAAAATATCATTTTTATTATTGATAATATGAAACTATTAAAGTCACTCTTTAATATACAGGAAAACACAGACCACCTGCACTCATTTTAATTCTTAGGGAAGATCATATAAAGAAAGATTAACAAAAGCAAGATAAATATATTACCAAATGTTGTACTCAAGATGTAGAAGAAATGTTAATGAAAGCCAGCAAAGCACTGCCTGGAATTCTGCTTTATATGGGATCATCAGCGAAGAGCATGACAGGGCAAAAGGCAGCTCTTTTAGGGTTTCTAGGATGTAAATCTCAAAAAAGATAAATATATAGAAAGAAACTGATCAGATAAGGCTTAGTTTTAGATTCTTCTAATGCTACTTCTAGAATGAAAAGGGTTCTAGATGTGTCTCAGTAAAGAAGAATTTATAGTATATCCTACATTTTAAAAGATAAATGGTGAAAGAAAGACAGGTTTATTCCCGTACCCTTTTATTTTAAAATCCTTAAATATTCCTTATTTTGGAATTTTTCATTCTGGTTTTCTTTACTTTTAATGCAATAGATTTATGGCACCATTTCTGATGAACTATTTAATAATTTGTGATAATAATTCATGAAAATTCATAATAATTCATGATGTGGGCTTTGCTGGGTATTATTGGGCACATACCTGCTTCCTAGGTACTGGGCAGATTGATAAGGTGGCATTACTTTTTAACTCATGTGGATATTATCTCTTTCAAAAAAACACTAAAAAATAACAAAGGCTTATTTTAGTGAGTCTATTTTTACTTTGAGATCTTTTATATTTGGTTTGGAGAAAGAAACAGCATTGCAGATAATCTGTACCTTTATTTAGATTTTACATGCATGCACACATATGCAAAATATCACATATATATTATAATGTCTAACCTTAAACTGAAATTTCTACTGCAAGGTAATAAAATATAATTCCAATATTGAAGGATGCACAAGGTTTGTTTGCTTTTACTTTTGAAAGGAAACTTTTGAACTTACAGTGCCAACAAAACTCAAGAATAAGCTTAAACTGAATTGTTTCATTAAGTTTACAAAGGATATTTTGGTCAGTTTAGGATTCTATTCTGGTTTCAGTCTCTCCAGTTTTCTACTGAAGTCAGGTCTCAGTTGCAAATGAGTGGTCTTCCCGTTACAAGAATGTTAAAACCTAAGTTAGAGATGAAGACGATATAAAGCATGACAACAGAAATCTACAAATAAAATTTGTGTATGTTTATGTGCATACATACATGTGTATACACGAGCATACACACTAACATAATAAACATTTAATAATATAATAGATGCATATATATATATATATATATATATATATATATATATATATATATATAACAGAGATGTTTCTTTCCACCTTTTGATCTTCTTTCAAATATTTAATCCTATACAGATATCATGAAAGGAAAATTTAAAAATGACACTAGTTCTCTAGATATTATGTACTACAATTTATCAGGGTGTCCTGGAATTCTTTTTTTTTTTTTTTTGACAGATGACTGTCCATCTACTTGTATTGGGCCACTCACTGCTCATACAAACAGCTCATTTCACTCCCCGATTCTCCTAGTTGCTGAAATAGTGTATCAAGCTTATTGATTTTTGTTATCATTATATTTATTTGGTCTCTGTTTTGGCTCTCAATATTGTCTGGAAAATGCTGTAAGGTATGACTTAGAATTACGAGCGAATACAGCTGGAAGTACAAGGACAGCAGTTCACTGGAAAGGTTTTGAATAGAAAAAAACAATTTCAATAAGAGAATAAAATCTTTATTTCTCAGTTAGTTGTTCAGTTTATGCACCTTCCAAGCTAATATGTAGAAAAGTAGTAGATAGACCTCTGCATACTAATATTAACATATTAGTATTAATTCAGATTATAAACTTTGGTTTTAGATCTCAGATAGATTCTGACTCAGTAATTGCTATCTTTGCTTATGGGGTTGAGAAAGTAGTTTGCACATTTTACTTGCTTTAAAAATGAGATAATATTCTCATACTGAAATATTTCTGGAGCACAATAAAGCAGCCCACATGTAAAAGATTTAGCATAATTATTATTGTGGTGTTACTGTCAAGGAAACCACATGGGAAATGGTTATGAAGCAGAAACTACTCTGTAATTTTTTATAAAATATGTCACTTAAGGAAATTGGCAGAAAGGATCAGTATCGTTTAACTTAATAACTTCAATATTTGATATTTTTGTAACATTACCAGTAGTTAAAGAATAAAGTTCATAATTAAATACTGTGCAGTTCAATAAACTATAGCATGGTTTTAAAACAGTAATGATTAAAAAAGATTGAATCTCGTGAACAGGTGTTTTATCTTGCGTAGATCTGAATCTTGTTGATCTGTCTGGAACAAGACATTCTGCACTGTCCTTCTGTCACTCTTTCTCACACATAGTTTTGATGTCTTTGAGTAAGAAATGTACAACATGATGCATCAGATGTTGAACCCATATTTGCGCAGCTCGGGGAGATGTGACGAAAATTAGGTCATCATTTAGATCACTTTCCTGAAGCTGTTTCTTAACCTTCCTGGCTTTTTTGGATAGAACTTATCATGAATAAACCCTGGATGCAAAGGAGCCTGGGAAATGTAGTATGTATCTCTGTTCAATTAAATTCATGATGGTTTGTTTAACAGAATAAGAGAAAACGGTCATTACAAAAAAAACCCTCATAATCTCATTCATTCACTGATTTGACCACACAAATACACTTCGTCCAATTGTCTCACTTTCTCATGCTTCTTCAAGCTTGAGATTAAGCAATGCTATATCCTACTGAGGTCCTTTATTTTACTCAATCTAAGTATTTTTGTTCCATTGAGAGTGGTCTACTTTAAGAAGGAATTATCTGCCTGAAATGCCAGATATAAAAAATTATTTGCCACCAGGTGGCCACATTTCAAATATTTTATCAAGGAAGAAAGATATGCAAAACACATAACATATGATAGAGAAAAAATTTACAGGAATTATGGGGATTTCTTATCCTAAACATTAAAAATTGTTTAGCCTATCTGACAGTCATTGTTCATTGCTCTTTGTGGGGTCTGACTCTGAGCTCTGCTAAGTGTTTCATGCACAGTTTTAATTACAGAGAAAATTAATATTTGCACAAATGTTGCACAATACTTTAATCCATTCTTTTGTGCAGGTGGATTGGGGTTAAGGGTTCTTTTGAAACTTCATAACCTATTAATAACCTACAACAAACCAAAAAGAAATGTCAGGTTATTTATAAACTAGAAGGTAGAAGTGCTAAGCTCAGTCAAGGACCTCACTTTGACACTTTTGCTTTAATGAACACTGACCTCTGGGTCCTGTCTTTTGTGCTCTGACTTAGTGCTTCTTTTTCTTTTGTTTGACAGACTGAAGTCATTTGACAACTTAAATTTGGGAGCAAATATAGTGATCCTTATTTTTTTACAGTATGAATTATTTCATTGCATGTAAGAATGTAGATATAGATGGAAATTTTTAAGAAAAGAAAGATAAAAAATGAAAATTTCTCAACTAATGAAAAAAATTCACCAAAAAATTTCTGAAGCATTACTCATCACAATTTTTAATAATATGTGATCACATATCTAAGGTAAAAGCATGCAGAAGTGTATTCTGCATATGAAAAGCCCAGGTTATCCATATATTTATTGTTCTAGAGAATGGAAAATTGATAAAGGAACCAACTGATAATCTTGCCTTCAAAAGATTGAACATGTGTCTTAATTCTCACTGTTTTGTATGTAAATTAAATGTAAAATAGTTAAACATTATAATTAAAATATCAATAATGTTAATATATTTTTCAGAAGATGTAGAACTAAAACACAATATTAAAGATAAATTGAAAGTAATAAATCATATTAAAATTGCATATAGATATGCTGGTATTAGCACATTAATTCTAAATTCCCCCAAGAAAGTATTGATAGGCTAAAGCTGAATGCCCAATTAGATAATGCACTAGAATCCTCTAGCAATGTTTATTGGGGAAAAATCATAGTGCATATGCAGGTGTGATGTTGCACCTGTTAGCCACTCCTAAAACACTTATATTCTTATCAACATGGCCATGTGTCAAATCATGGTAGAGAGATTTTTACCCTTGGGTGGAGGGCATCTCCATTGGTGGGATTATGGGTTTAAAGCACAGCAGTCAACTAATCCAACCAAATTGGTAAATTTACCTGCAGTTCAATCTGGCTCCCTCCCTATTTGTGATTAAGTAGAGTCAAATTTTCCCCTGACTTAACAAGGGGGCTGACACTCAACTTGCAGGGCTTAATGATATGCTCAATGTTTGTCTCTGTTAACTGAAGGTTCTGATCTCTAATCTGAAATTATATGAAACTCTGTTCCTACCCTTGTATGTGACCTAATTTGGTTTTCACAAATGGTAGGTCATAGCCAGTTTTGGACACATGCATGCATCACAATATTTTTTCAGAAAACCCAGGTAACAAATTTATGCATGGAAAAAGAAGAAATAATATTTGGCATTATGTAAGTTTCAGCTAAATATTTGATAAATTCATGTTTGAAATAGCTTCTTAAAACCATTAGCAAAGAGAAGTATCTAGGATCAAATGCATATTTATATATGTAAAATTGATGAGGCTAACATATATTCATTGAAGACACTTAGAAATTATTATAATAAACTTGAAGAGAGGGAAGGGAAAGCCACACATACAGATAAAAGTAGCAGGATACAGTCCCAGGCTGTCTACTCTGAGCAAGCTGTCGCCCCACCCGAGAGCCACCCTTTAGCCCAGACGCCTGTTGTATGCATGGCCCGTCCACTGTGCCCATACTAGTCCTGCTAGTTGTTGTATTGACTGTCTCTGTATTGCAGTACTTGCATCCATAGGGTTTAATACTGTCCATAATTTCAGATACCCACTGAGAGACTCAGGATACTGCCTAAAGGAGAAGAGAAGTGTATGCTTCACTTTTTCAAATACATGCAAAAGTGTTGTAGTAAAAAAAAAAAAAAAAAAAAAAATCAGTTCCTGGGCTGAGGCTCATTAGAGAACCTGCCAAGCAAGCTCAAGGCCCTGGTTTTAATTTTTAGCACCAATTAACAAGGGCATAATGGTGCATGCCTGTAATTCCAGCTGAGGCAGGAGCATTGCCAGTAGTTCAAGGCTAGCTTGAGCTACAGAGTGAGACATTAATTCAAAGAAAAAAAAAATCTTGTGTAAAATTTCTTCAAGCTAAATATTAACAGAGTAAATGCTGCCTAACAGGTTGAAATGTTATCTAACAGATTTTTCAAAAATAGTATAACATACAAATACACCTGTGAGTCATTCTTTGACAGCTTAATTTTTCATAAAAGGAACAAGAAATTGGGACTGGAAGAATAGCACAGTGGTAAGACCACTTGCCTAGTAAGAGTAAGGTCATGAGTTCAATTCTCCAGCAACCGTATAAACTGGGTGTGGAGGCACATGCTTGTAATCCCATTACTCAGGAAGCTGAGGCAGGAAGATCGTCATGAGCTCAAAGTCAACCTGAGGTACATATCGTATTCAGGACCAACCTACATCTGATGGTAAGATTCTGTGACAAATTAAGAAAGGTAAAAAATTGATTATTGCTAATATGAACTCTGCATCACACAGCAGTTCTAATCGTATAGTATAAATAAAAAGTAATAGGGTCATGAGTATAAATCAAAAAGAAGTCTTTTACTATTAGTTGATATAGTTATACATCTATGTAAATGTAAAAGAATTTGAAGAAAATTAAATGGAAATTTTAAGAATTATGCAAATTTTCTTTTGTGGTTTTACTATAAATAAATCATTCGTATTTACAAATTCTAAAAACAAATATTAATGTTAAGTGACATACATCTATAAATATATTAATAATTATTTTAGAAAATAATATTAGGAATTCTATGAAGATAATTTTATAACTACTGAGATTAAACAAAGACATGCTCCATATTCATAATCATATTAAGAAATTTAAGAACCCATTATAATACAAATGTGAAATGCTTCCATATTTATTATCTTTCAGTGAAGTTTAAAACCCAGTTCTCCTGCCAGAAATAGTTACAAACACATGACAGTGTGTGTGTGTGTGTGTGTGTGTGTGTGTTGTGACAGAAAGTGAAAGAAAATAGAAAGACCAAGAGAATTTGATACAAATGTGTGGGGCTTGTTTTTCACTAATAAATGCATAGATAATCTGAAGTAATAAAGTAACTTAGAAGGTTCACAGACAAATATGTTAAAATAAAAACATTAAAATATTTGTATTAAAATTTGTCTTTAAAAATAAAGTTGGAAATATTGGGTAGCTGTACAGTGCAATATAAAATTGAATTACTTCTCATGATACAAAGAAAATGAAGAGAAAGGAAGAAATACTGTTCAAATATTGTTCAAATTTCAGAAAAAAATATCTGTCTGGATAATCTCAATATAGAGAATAATATGCAGTATGATTAAATATATGGTTAGTGTTAAAATTTTTAAAAGGTATTACAGTAAATAATGTATTTCCATTAATGTTACTCAAAATGCTCTCCTTTTCTTAAATGTGATTATTTTTTGCTGTTTTGATACTCCTCTTACAGGAAAAACTTTACCAGGTGTAACTTAAAATTACGGTGAGTGCTGCTGCCAAGAGTTATCCACAGGAGGAGCAGGACCTGGACGTTGTCCTGTGTCTTCTCCGTTTACCTCACTTATTGGAACTGGCAGCATGTGACTCCAGCTTTTCTCTAGACTTAAAATTATGATGAAAATAAACGTTTTTGATCAATTCAAGATGTTGAAAAAGAAACGAAGTGCAGCTGAAGCCGTTCTCCAAAGAAGCCTTCCAGAAAGTTTCAGAACATGTGAAGGACTATGGGAATAAATGTACTCAAACTTAGGGGGCTGTTTGAGTCAGTTGAATGATAAAATATATTTTACAAATATATTTTAAATCTATATTTTACCTCCTACTTTTGCTCACCCCTCATACCCCGAACTAGGTATTCCCATGATTTGAGTACACATCCTAGAAGTCCTGTGTGTTGGTAACACGATGAGAGGTGAGCCTGAGTGGTGGGGCTTTGTCCTCGTAAATTGATTCATGTCCTTTCTTTAAAAAATGAACGAGCTTTCGCTTTTATGGAACCAAATTAGATCCAGTGAAAGTGTTTTAAGGTGTAACATCTTCTCATTTTTTGTTTGTTTGCTTTTGTTTTGTTATGTTTCTCTCCTCTATTTACCCACTGTCTTGCTAAATAGCACTAATCCTTCACCTAACATAAGCCATCTGATCTGGGGACACTTCAGTATATCTTTCCAGTAACACTTACCCCAGTCAGTCATTCTGGTATAGCAACGAAGAGCACACTAAGGAAGACATTAAAATAGCATAAGCATTAAATTCGTAAATTAGAGTACATATAAAAAACTTTCTCAGTCAAAGTACACTAGTAACATACAAAAAATTATATATTTGTGAATTAATAAAATACAATAAATCCTCAACTTAGTAAAGAAAAATAATTGATATATTATAGCACCAAAGGCAAAATAACTTAGTAGGAACATTATTTCTCAAAGAAGTTCAAATATACATGAAAGTTCTAGAAACTATGTTAGTTGTGATAAAAAAATATGTCCAACCTCAATGAGATATATATCTGTATGTTGGCTAAAATATTTAATTCTGAAAACCCTGAGCATAGAAGTGGTGGTGTCAGATCATTCTTATATACTGCCAGTAAATGTAATTGGTTCTACAGCAACTTTGAAGAAATTACTACATCCAGTAAAATTTAAGACATTTTCTGCACAAAAATGATTCCAGTCTTAATGAATAATCTTAGAAAAAATTCTTTGCATGTGTGTGTTAGGATTCAAGTTCACTTGATTATGTTCATAGGTGTATTGCTTAATATTGTCAGAACTTGATATGAATTGTAAACAGATGCTAACATTGATAAATCATGGCAGAGAATATAAGGAAATGAAATATAGCAATTAACATAAATGAAATAAAGCATTAGACAATATGTATAAAATTTGATATTGAATAAGAATACACTAAGTGCGATTACACAAGTGTGATTAAATCTTTGTAAAATTTGGAAATAAATAACAATGAGGACATGTAAGTTTGATATATGCATATTTAGAAATAACGACATGCTATGCTTTTAATTTGAATTAACAAGGTAAATCCTCTCGGGAATGCAGAGGTTTTCAGGAAAAGGGATTTTTGGGTTTCTTTAATGATGGTAGGTAGTTAATTTATTTATTGAAAAAGTAGAGGATGAATTATTTACATTTTATTATAATGTAACTCCACATTTAGATTTTATATACGGCACATTAAATTATGATGAGCAAAAATAAACTTAAAATTTTAGTTACAGAATCTACAGGCCTCATGAGTAAACTGTACCCTTTATTTGTGAGAAATATTATAGGGTCTCTCTAATACTTTAGATAGTAATTCTTGTGCTAAAATCCATGATGTACAAGGACCAATATGAGTTTATTTCCCCCTTTCCTAGCTAAACTAGTTAAGCACTGCAAAGTTATGCAGCACAGCTTCCTGAGAAGAAAAATAAAATAATGTGCTAAAAAAGAGTTTTGTGAGAAAACAAACTCAGCTCCATTTTGTGCTTGCTGAAGTTGAAATCAGTGTTGTCCAACGAGGACATTTTTTTCTTCTTTGCTCATTAGTCAGTTACCACTCTAGGACCAACAACAACCAAAAGTCGATACTTGTTTTTAAATACTACTTTTATATAATTATTTTTCTTTCCTGTTAAAAGTGTCTTTTGCTTGTTTTGCATTCTGTGGAGTTAACCTCATACTTAATAAAATTTTGCCAGTTTCACATCGCCATGTGACATTTTCATTTGCTGGTCACCTCTGGCTGTGCTGTGGAGGATCACTCCCTAGCAGCAGGTAGACTCAGAGTGTGAACTGGATAAAGTAGACAAAATCTGTGTAAAATGCGAGCACTAACAAGCACTAGGTAGGTAGAAATATACCAAGAGGTGAGAAATAGACCTAAAGGTTTGCTCTGCAGAAAAAGAACGATAAACAGGACAAAGGCCTCGGGATATTTATTAACCAACTTATGGAATGTAAAACACTGGGCATAGTGTTGTGGGCAAAGGGCATGTAGTAATCTTCCACATTTGAACTGTAACCTGTGGTGCATAAAAATTAAAATTCAATTTGCAGACAAATCGTCCAAGAACTAAATTGAGTCCTCCAAATTTGTCACGTATTTGAATGCTATGAATTTTCTGTGGAACCACGTACTTTTGGGAGATTGGGCCCGGTTTGAGGAGTAGATGTTGGGCTTGTGGAAAATTACATATCATGCTTAACTCTTAAATATGCCTAATGATTTTGCATAGATTTAATATATTGACATTGTACTAAATTCTTTTCATGACTGTCATATGACCAATCCTCTGAAATCCTCATTCTATTCTTCACAGAGGATGAGAAAGCTGAGACTTAAGGAGTTAAGAGTAGCCTCTAAGACATGATTAGAAATCATGAGCTCAGAACAAAATAGTCCATGTAATATTAGCACACAAATTTTTCATGATAATTCAAGTTGTTAGTATTTTGCATTAACTGCTTTGGAGATAGACTATTTTGGTGTAGCTTTTCTAGAGAAGAGCACTGTGACCTCCTAGAGCCACTTACATGTGACCTCCTAGAGCCACTTAAATGGGGACAGTTGCAGCTTTTGAGTTTTCTTTGCTGCCACAGTTCCCTTTGCCAGGAACTTACACACCAATGGGTAGACATATAGAAAGATGCTCACAGAAATTTACATAAATTAATGTAAAAGAAAATCAAGGAATATTATCCTGCGATTGTTTGGCCAATACTTAATGAACCCTAGTTATACAGAACATTAAATAATACTTTAAATCATACCTTTTAATAACCTAATTCAAGTGTAGATAAATGTGCACTGTTCTTGAAAAACAAATCTGTCCTATTCTATATTGACAAATAAAATAGTGTGAAAATGTGAAAACTAACTTATTTTTTGGCTGCTATGCTTAAAGTCCTCATTTTGTTGAATCAATGCCAATGGTCTATTCAAAGAATCTTAAATTCTAACTTTTTTCACATCATTTTTTATGAATATTCTACCATTATGGCAAAAGATTGTATTATTATTATTAATAATAGTAGTAGTATGTGTATTAGCATTTGCCATATTGTTTTTCATTTTGAGAAACTTCAAAATCATAAACACATGATTTATTCTACCACATAGCTTCACTTGTTATGGATGCAGACATTTATAATACATATTTTATTATACATTTCTAAAAAGAAAAAAATTCTGTTTTATAAATTTAAGTAGAATAATACTATTATCACATTTGACTTTAGCTTCTAATACCTTAATTTCTTTTTCTTGGTGTTTTTAACATATTATGAAATACTGTAATAACTTGAAACTTTATTGCTGGACATTTGTGAAATTTGGTACTTGGGGCATTTAGATGTAAGGTTTGTTCCGGTACATGCCATTTTTTTAAAAGTCCCCAGCTTGCTACCTTTTTCAGCCAAAAGGCATCCGTTGGGTCCCTCAGAGTCAGTCACTAATGAGCAGTGAGGTAACACAGTGTTGTGCGCAGATTGCGAGACCGCAAGGAAGACCCCAGAAGGAAGACCCCAGGAGCCCATACCGATGCAAGCACAGGAGAGTCTTTTGCAAGCTCGAGCCTGGGCTTTCCTACTCCAGCTCACTGGAGACAAAGGGAGAAGCCCCGAGCACAAGCCACACTCGATTTTTATAGACAAAAACCACAAGACTGTGACAGAAAGCAGTCAAGTTATTTATCACAAAACTGATTCATTGTCACACAGGAAGGGTCCAGTGGAAAGTCCATCAGTTAAAGTTGACTGACTTTGTTTTGGAAGAAACTGAGTATCTGGTGATGTTTTCCAGAACTCAGGGACCCGGGTTTAGCCTTCAGCGACATACCTTTTCCTAATTCATAATTGTTAAACAGCTACCTAGCTTCTGGGAAACTGAAACCCAGACCTTTCCAGGAACCTGAGACTTTAGCCCTGCCACTTGAAAGAGGAGTTTAAGACCTGCCACGGAGTCTCCGTAGCTTGGGTTTTTCAACAGTATCAGGATTCATTGGTCTATGTTTGTGAATGTATCTGCTTGGTGGATTTCCTTTGCCAGCTCTTCTATGAAGCTGTTTTCTTGAAGTCCCACAGAAGGGGCATCTGCATGGTTTCTCTGACTTCACAGTTTGGGAGTCCTTCAGTTTCTCATTCCTAGTTTCATAAGTAAAAGCAACACAGGTCTTGATCTTTTGAGAATGTCTCTCTTATCTCAATGTTTATTGGTATGCATTTGTTGTACACAACGACTACATTAAACTTGAGAAATTCGTGCATGTACAAATGAGATCAATATCCCATTTACTTCCCCTCGCCGTGTTCTCCCTCCCACCCTTTCTGATCATCCTCTCCACAGATCCATATTCCTGCTTCCCTAATGTCTGGAGTATACTCTTAAAAAGGTTTTTGAAATATCTTCTTTTTTATGGCAGCTAAAAATGATATAACCATTTTTTAATAAACAAAAACAAAACTACCTTAAAATCCATATAATTATAATTTGCATATTATTTTACAATTTATTTTTCAATAGTTTTAAACTGCGCTTGATGTTTACCTGAAAAGTTTCTTAATATAATTATATGACTAAATAAGCATACAATTATGTGTGCAGAACTCTGAGTATGTCTAATTGTAAAAGTCTGAAATGTTACTTTTTCAGTATTAGAAATAGAGAAATATTTCATATTAATTGGCCTAAATATAACACATATTTAAATATAGCATACCATAGACACTACATGACAAAAAAACTGTTCAACACAATAGAATGCAAAAAATACAATATTATTTAGTTTACTAAAACAGAGGCTACCAAAAAGTAGAAATATCATCATATCTATACCTAAAATATTGTTATACTTCCAAAGTTGAACTCCTAAAGTTGAACTCATAAAACAACAAATCTTCGTTCTATTAACATGTGAAATAATGTATTTTATCTAAAATTACTTCAGGAACTATCACTGAAATTTTTATTATCATGAGAAATAAGTTTAAGCATATTCCTTTCATTTTTTATTTATCAATTGATTAATTTATTTACATTGTTAAGCTGGGAAAGATCTGATAATTCTCTTTTTATTAGTACCATAGTGTTGTATGCTATCAATGATGCATGAATAAGATGACATTTCTTGTTAGATGTGCTAGCCATATAAAGTACATTTCGCTAAAATTAAAAAATAATATACAGTGATTTATACTAATCTCTTGCTAGGAAGAACATCGCTTCTGACGAAGAAAACAAGAAATACCTAGGGTATATATCATTGTGATCACTTGTGCTAACTAGAATTCAATGGAACTATACAGTCCATTTTTTATTACGCAGTTCAGATGGATAAAAAAGTGAAAGTTCTCAAGCTTTATCTCCTTATGGTGATATACCATTGTACTTCCATTCCATGTCCTATTTAATTTTTATTGTTTCCCAGATTATTCCTAACATACAGCACATGCATACATTCATTTGTTGGTTTGCCATTGACATTTTGCATCCAGATTCATTTGTCAATATCTTACCTTCTTTGTGATTAATTAAAGCAGTGTCACCAAGAACACAGCTTATTGAGTTGGTTGGGGATGGTAAATAGATTTAAAGAATAGAATGTTGTCTATATGCCCAATGTGTTATCTTATGTGCATTTTATAATAACTGTTTTTCCCAATTACAATACACAATTTTTTGTCCTAAGTGTTGATATTTAAATATTATAGCTAAAAAGTTAAACATAAGCTCTCAATATCAGCAATAATGTATAACTTATGTTTATATTTTCTTTTCATAATCATACATAGTAACTACTACACCATATATTTATAGTAAAATCAATGGATAATATACACTACTCTTCTTTTGCAAAAGCTTATATTTTAATATAATATTAGTATTCTATAGAAATATTATTCTAAGAAAAATAAAATCTTTAAAGTTTTTGAGGACTCATTTAAATATAAATGCATTTGATCATATTTTCAATAAAATACACAAAAACTACAAAATCTACTACATTTTATGAAATCTAATTTTCACTGTGTACAATTCCAAAGATACAGAAGTAAATCATAGCAAAATTGAGCCAAATTTATAGTTCGATTTTTTTTTCTTTTTCTCTTTCTATTCAACATGTATTTATCAGAAGCCATGGAAATGATTATTGCTGTGTAACTATTCCCAGGGTATCTATTTTCATAGAAAAATCTTTGTTGCAACTACATGAAGGGTCCATTTTGAGCAGAGCTTCACCTAAGGTCTTTCAGGGCTTGCTGGTTCCACAAGTAGGAGGTCTTTGTGATGGAAGATGTGTCATTTTTAAAATATATTTCAGCCTTTTATTACAGAGTGGAGACTAAATGCCACACACACAAAAGAAAAAAAAAGCAATGAAAAAGCAAACTACTCTGAGAACAAAAAGAATAAAACATATGTTCAAGCGAAGTTTGATAATGGCATAGAAATACTATAAAATGTTAATTAGAATTTTTATTATTTTCATTAGTGTTAAGAAAATAAAGTGTTATCTAATTTCATCATTTTTTTGCTTTCTGTAGTGATTTTTTTGAAAATCAAGCATTTACTTTCTAAGCAATATTTTACATTTTAAAATAAATGAAATATTTAAACATAATAAAAATATTTACTTATGTTAAACATATAAAAATGTCAAATTTTGTGAAAAATGATTTCTATTGTCAGTTTTCCATTCATATCAACAAAAGTTCTTTGGTAAATATATTTTTCATTTTGTTAACACAAAAGACAATTCTAAGGATGGACAGGGAAATGAAAACATATTGACACATTATTTCAATTTTCTAAGAAAAACTTTGATATTACTATATTTATAATACACATTCAAACTTAGAGAAATTATGCATTTTTTCCAAGATTACAACGCTAGTAATTACTTACGCTAATATTTTGACCCAGATTTTCTGAACCCAGAACTTGTGTTATTAACTTTGGCCTCATAGTTAAGGCACAAATGATCTTGGAAATGAAGAATCATTGCAATTTATTTAATCACACACTCAACAGCTCAGTGACATAAATCTATTTAACATTTCCATAGGTCAAAAAATTCTGATACTTACTGCCTTCCCTGGATTAAAATCAAAGTTTGAGCAGTTTGCCTTCTCTTCTGAAGGTTCTAGAAGAGCATTTATGTTCTCATTGTCTTTGTTCTATTTTGCCTTTCTCCCAGATTCAGAAAGCTGCAACAACTTTTGGCTTTTGGTTCATTCTCCATTAAAAAAAAATATTCTCTTATGGTCACAACATCCTATGACAACAACTGGAAGTGATCACTCCTCACTCAGAATAATCTTCACATCTCAAGCTCAATTTCAGAGCAGCTACTGTAGTCATCTGGGCAAATGGAAGGTCACAGATTAAAAACATGGAAAGTTTAGGAATCTCTTACTCTTCCTAAAATAATCATCATCGCCTGTGACCAATATTTTTCAACCTTAAATTGCAGAATTAAGGTTCCACTGTTTCTGATAATAATTTGTGAGTCCAAATGGAAAGGAAGCCACTAATCTCTAAAAATTCACACAACTTTGAAATAGTGGGTGAAACTCAAATGACACCAACTACCAGAAGAATTTTGAAAATATCAGTTTTTGTAATCACAAGTTTCTCTGTCTCAGTGCCTAGGATTCATCTTCCTCTCCAAGCTCACTAAGGTTAAAAACAATAATTATTGTCCTTGCAAAACACAAAAATGATATCTGTTTTGGAGAATAGGTACATACCTATATATTATATATATACCTATAGATTATAGTTTGAGCAGGTCCTTTTTACTGTTTTCAAAAATCCTTCCCCCCCAATAAGCCTACTTGACTCGTTTGATTCTTTTTTCATCAATGCTAAATGTTATCTGATGCAATAGCAGGCTGAATATGAACAGTGGGTTCAATTATTTCAAAGTCGTTCATTAAATAATTTTAATAAATCATAAATTATGTTTTTCTATCACCATCATTTTGTTTTTATTTGAAAATAATTTATTTTTGGGTTTTAGACATGTCTCAGGTGATAAAGAGCTTGCCTAGCATGCACAAGGCTCTGAATTTGACTCTCCATCACTATGTAAAAACCAACTGAATGTAGTGGCACTAATGTGTGACCCCAGAGTTTTGAAGGATTACACAAGACGATTGTAAGGAGTTCAAGACCGTCTTTGGCTATCTAGCAAGTTCAGGAACAGCTTTGACTACAGAGAGAGCATGTTTCAAATAAAAAGATAGAAAATGTATTTTCAAAGTATATTATAATCATCTGTAATAGAAATTTTAAATATTTTAATAAGGAATTTCATTATTTAATTTTAAATGTTACAAATAAATATCTATCATTTCCTTGAAAAACTCACTAAGATTTTGAAGTTTTAGAAAAGGGAAGCATTCTTGAAACCAAGCCATTTGAGACTCTTTATCTTCGAATTTGTTCAGAGATCCAGTAATATCGATTATACTCTGTAATGGAGATCTGTCTTATGTCTCTGATTCAATTTCAATTTTAAGTTGAAGCATTAGAGCTTTAAGGCCCAAGAGTTAAGTTTTTAACTAAAATAAAAATGAAAGTGCACGCCAATTGTCGTTTAGATTTCAAAATCTTACTCCCTAATTATAATTAAAGTATGAGTTAACTCTTATCAGAAAGATCAGTTGCCACAATTGATATACTCCATTGCCTATATGTGCAGCACAAGGAAAGAGAAACACACACAGACACACACACAGAAACACACACACACACACACACACACACACACACACACACACACTGATGTTACAATGAGTAAGGCCTGAAAGTAATTGTGGCTCTGAGACCTATCAGCCCATTGTCTTTGGCCACTTGTTTCAACCCTGACTAATACTACTAATTCAGAAAACACAATGTGAAGATTGTGAGAGATATACAGTTTTATCCGAGGTTTTGCATTGGAAATATTATAGAAAGCTCTTTGGAGGATCACTGCTTATTCATGAACAACATTTGGCAAAGCTTCGCCAATAGAATTCATAAAATATATGCTAGAGATTAATCTCCTTACGTGTTACCGACATAGAGCAAGCGTGAGAGTTTCTCTAGACTTTTAAAAACATTACAGCAAGTTGTAGGTTTTATGATTATATTAGGTTTAATGTCTTAAAACTTGCATTCTGTATTGTGATTTTCTTCATTGATTTTCCAAATTTAAACATGTTTATATGTATTGGCTCATACATATGATCATGTAATATATGGTTCTATACATGTTTTAATGTCATAATGTAGCTCACAAATATATTTTAAAGTATGTTGTCACATATACGACTATTTAGGATGTCTGACTTCCTGATAACTAGTAACTAATTTTTTTATCACAAATAATACTTTTAGACTTTAAAATCTGTCTTTCTGTTATTAGAGTCAACTCATAAATTTACTGATATACACCCAATATAGCTGTCTTCTTTCTTATACTCTTTAGATATTAAAATTGTTTTAGAATTATTGTATATTAAAATGTTAATTTTCATATTATATTAAAATGTTAATTTTCATATTATATATTAAAGTTTACTGGTATTTAGGTTCAACAAATGATTCAGTGAGAAAATATTTAATTTTAAGTAAATATTTTGATAAATATTAATGTTAATTTAGTTGTCATAATTTTCAGAAACTCCTCTTCATTTTCTCCAGTTATAGGAAAGGGGTAATTACATGGAAGTAGTAGTAATCACTTGGAAGGTCTAGGATGCAGTCACACAAAGTTTCAGTATTCACATCTTAGTGGTCTTGGGTCAGATCCTCCCATCTTCTTGGCTGTAGTATCCTTTAGTATACTTCGTACTCCCTGCCCCAGTATGTGACCTGCAGTCCATTTGTTTTACACAGTAATTTGTGTTACATAAACGATACACCCAAAACGGTCTTATGAATGCTATTTTATATGGTATTAAAGTTAGGGTTAAACAGACCAATAATTCATGTTATAGAACAATCTCTACTCATTGTTGATTGAGATTACTCTGTTCATCCACATCCTGTTAACATTGACTGAAAAAGCAAACTAAAATGTTCTAAGTGCTAAACGCAAAAACTCAATTGACTAAAACTAAATTAATAATTATATAATAGCATTTTACCTAAATTACTTGAAATTAAAAGTGTAAGACAGTCCTTGCATTCATTTCCTTTTAAGTAAATTTAATATCTAAAAGCAGAGATCATGTCAAATACAAATAATGAAACATGATTTTACATATGTAGATTATAGAATACTTGTAGCAATGTAACAACTTTTACTATTTTGGAAGCTCTTTTTGCTGAAAAAAGCCTCATCTAGAAACAAATACACATTTTAATATCAGTAATTATGAAGTTAATTAAAACACTTATTAATATATGATAGTTGATAGGAATCAGATCATACCAATTTAGTTTGAAATATTCCTTTAAATCTTAATATGTTTATTCAGTATATAATGAAAAATAGAGATTATTACACAGAACAGATTGAAAAACCAACAAATTTAATAATATAAAAGAATAATGCTACCCAGAAGGATGTGATTTTCCTTTCTAAAAGCTTTATCTACACATTTTCATTTCTTTAAATTTCACATAGAGATTAAGTACAACAAAATAAAGAATAAGTTATAACAGAATTCTTCTCAAAAAAGAAAGAAGTAACTGAATTATAGTATGTATGCATAATATAATCTAGAATTAATACTAAATGAAAAATAAAGACAAAAGAAATACTATTTGTAAATGTAAATACTATTTCCTAGGTTTTATTATTAAATTTCTCCGGCACACGTGTGTGTGTGTGTGTGTGTGTGTGTGTGTGTGTGTGTGTTATGCACACATTTTGTCTTTTCTTTCTTTGATATATTTTTGCCAAAGATGGAATATTTTAGACCCAAATCTAAAATTGAAAGTGCTCTTGTATCAAGACTTAAGTTCATAAGGCACAATGAGAACATCAACAGGTTATAGCCACGTCACTTTTACCTTTTTCTTTATTTTTAAAAACAAGTTTCCTTCTGTTCTTACAATCCCACCACTAGAGATGAGTGAGTGATGCAGTGTCTTCATATTTTCCGATCAGATGGTGCTGTCACTCCTTGTCACTTGGTCCCTCTGGTAAGTATGGAGCAACATCTTCATGAGGTTACACTTGGTGCCCAATAATGTTGATTGCATTTTCATATAATTTTTTCTTAAACTTTTTTGAGAACATTAAGAAAAATTTGAGGTCAGTGCCTGAAGTTAAGGATTATTATTTTTTCTTCCTTAACAAAGTATAATACTGGGACAATTATATTAATGCATGAATTTCTGAATTTGCGAAGAACTTATGACCAGTTTTCATTTTCCTTCTATGGTAGAAAGTAAGGAGGGAAGACGCATGTTAATAAAATTTAAAGAGGAATATAAGTGAAAGTACCAAATAGTTCCTCAGAATTTCCCTGAAAAAAATTTCATTTCTTCTGTTGATAAGAGGACAGAAATTCGGTAACTGTTGATAAGACATTGTTACTTCAGAAATCATCCCAAAGACAGCTAAAAATAATATTACTCAATTTATAGTAACAACCAAGGAAACAAGTCCAAAGTTAAACTTGGAATTTTCTATAAATTTGTGCTAACTACTCTAATATATTAATTCTACAAATGTTAATAAAGTACCCTATAATCAATTTAATAAGGTCTATTTCAAGAGAGAGTGCAGTTCAAATGTCTTAAGCCCTGAAATGGGCATTTATCCTGACACCTAAGTTGAGACGTCTGATAAAAATATAGATTTTTAATTTCTGGATTGGTTAAATTTTATTTTCCTCTAATCTATCTTAGAGATCAACCATAACTCTTCTGAAACTAGAAATACCTTAAAGTGGCAAAGCAAAGAAGAGCTGCTGGATAAGGAATAATTAAACAACAAAATTTGTGTACTATTGGATAGCCTCTTGCTACTGTAATAATTTCTGCATGACTTAGCTATTGCCCAAGAGAAGATTTAAAATGTCCCTGAAAACTAAAATCAATAGGATTTATTCTCCTATTATGGTGGCGTGGTATGGTGAGCATTCAGCTGAGGAGAACCACATTTCTATTCTATGCTTATATTTTCAAGGATATATTAGCAGGAAGAAAAACATGAAAGAAAAAGTGAAACCTTAAATGTCATATGTAAAAAGTAAAACAGTATGTTTGGGAGGAGAAAAGGAATAATGAAATTTTAAAATGTCTATTTCCATTTTTCTGCATCCTTAAGAAATATTCTTTAACAGCTAATTTTTTTCTTTATGTGTTCCTCAGAGAACTTCACAAATATAAAAGAAGGGAGGGAGAGGTGGGTAGAGGGAGGAACAAAAGGAGAGCGGCAAAGTCCTTGTCACCTTGACAAGATACGAAGTTGAACAAAATGCTCAACTTCATTGTAAACCTTAAAGTTTGCACTTATACATATCAATAAAATGGGGGGGGGGCAGATACAGATCTCCAAAAGTTGTCAAGAGCCAATAGTTTACAAGAAAATAATAATAATAAAAAACAAGCAATGCCAAAGATAAATATTTCATGGAGTAGGGATTAAACTTGAATCAATCTTCTTTGTTTCTTTATAAAATACTTTTTAAAATGAGTGTACCTTTCCAATAAGTGACAGGTGCATTCATCTTGGGGAAACGGTATGAGCAGACATTGTGCTTTACAAATTTGCACTTCTACCAGTCTGATCTGCCCGCCTCTCTTCCTGTTCTCTAGATTCCCTTTGCACCTCTTTGATGTCTAAGTGAAGTGGTCAGACAAATACAGTTAACTATTACATGGTTTTGCTTGTATGAGAGATCCCCACGATGTAAAGAGTGAAAAAACAATAGGAAAACCACAAGACTTGTTTGTAATAAAAATTTCAGGAATTTTTTCTCCGCTTATGCATAGCAGATGTTGGCATTACACAATAAAATAATTAATACAATAAAATGCTGTTCAGTTCCTCACTTAGATAAGTTATGTGAGAAGCAAAAACAAGAGTCATAGGCTGTCATTCCAAAACTCTAGATAAACCAGAAAGCAAGTGAAAAGGATGGAATCGAAGAGAGAAGGATGTAGAGTTGGCATTCTAGGAAATAATATTAAGCTTCCCAGCTACCTATAGAAATATTAAGTTTATATATATATATATATATATATATATATATATATATATATGAATGATAGAGGCATTATAGATAGATGTAGGTAGGTAAGTAGATAATAGAAGAGAAACAGAAGACATACACAAAACAGGACTGACTAGAGCTAGTTCTTAAAAGTATGGAGACTGAGTAAAATCAACAATGAACCACCCGCAGGCCAGTGAGAATCCTGGATCCATAATATGACCAGGACCAAGCTGAAAGTCTCATAACTAAGAAGTTAACACTCTATTAGTTTGGATTTGGAAGCCAGATAACACAGTATGCTGATGTAAGTCCCAGACAAGACGAAAAGAGCCTGGAGATATATATATATATATATATATATATATATATATATATATATATATATATATATATATATATCACATGCATACGCACACACACACTCATGTAGACGTATATATACTTTTTTGAGACAGGGTCTCCCTCTGCAGGTCAGTATTGCCCAGAATTCTCTATGTAGTCCAGTCTAAACTTAAACTCACATCAGTCCTTGTGCCTCAGACTCCCATGTGCTGAGGTTATAAACACTTGCCATCATGTTTGCACGGTGCTGGAGAATCAAACCTAAGGCCTTGCACTTGATAGAAAAGCACTCTAACTACTGAGCTAGACCCGGGGTCCTGAATGAATATAGATAGATAGGTAGATCATTAGATAGACAGGTAGATAGAGAGAGACGGACTTCGTTTTGTCCTACTTTGTACCCTTGCTGATCCTTCTCTTTCGTAAAGGCACTGTTACTTTTCATAAATTGTCTTTAATATTAAAATAAACTTTTATATTTAAGTTAATAAACATATTTCAGATTAAATATATTAATATATATTTAATTTTACATTTGTTGAATTTAAAAATATCTAATAATATCATGATTTTTAATATAGTAAATATAGGGAGGAAGCATCAAACTAGTACTACGAATTTTCAACATCAGTCATTTTTAACAGTTTAGACAGTTCTATAACTAAAATTTTAGTAGAGATGATTTCTCCAAATGCCGGAATTGACTACTACAGAATTATAATTTGGATCCAACTGTACTAACAAGGAGAAAGGCATGGCGTCTCCCAAGTAATACAAAGCAGAGACAGGCATGGCGCAGGTGGATGGCACAGAGAGCTGGACTGAGCTTCCACAACCTTGACTTTTTCTCTGCCAGGTTTTGTTTCAGACGACCTGGCTTTTGGCTCTGATATGCTACCACATTGACAGAAATTATTGACATTAGAAGGCGATGGAATGTCATTGTGCAGTCAGCAGAGAGACAAACAATCATCTCTTATAAAGAAGGGTGCTTTTGGGTTCAGTACTGGTTTCCAGTTATACTATTCTGTTAAGGTGCTTCACAATGCACGTCTTGCATTATTTATGATGTGTTTTACAATAGTATTATCTATGCTTATTTCTTATATGTATGCTTATGCTTATGTAAAGATAATAAATTTGGCCATGTTATAGTTTTGAATATTAAAAAGCTTATGTTTAAAAAGAGGTAAAATCATGGTTTATGCTTATTTTCTTATATAATAATTAGAGATTTATATACCAGTTTAGTATCAATAAATGTGTTGTTATTTATGACTAGTAAATTAATATATAAATTAGGATTTTAAATTTTATCTAATCAATTGAAATAAATTATATACTTCTTCTTGAAAACAATAGTGGTAAAGTACCTTTATTTGAACACAATTTTACCAAGTATATATTTTACCTTTTAAAAAATGATAGCATCAATGAAATAGCTACAGAAATGTCTAGTCTAATTACACATTTCTTCCCTGGGTATCAAGAAACACACCAATTAAAATATTTCATAAAGTTCTACTTGGTTATTGATCTTAGTCATAAAAAATGGAACAGGTTAGCCTGATTGAACAAGCAAGATTATCTTAATATTATCCAGTTTCACAAATCAAATATGAAGCAAGGACCGTTGGTATTTTAAATGTGAATATTTGATTCTGCAACTATATAAAATATTCTAGTAAATGATATATAATCATGAAATTTCAAAATCATATTTGAACATGATTATAAAAAATTGGAAAGAACAGAAAATTCCAATTAATAAAGATTTACCCATATCACATTACGATTACAGTAGTAGTCAGGTATGTCCACCCTTAAAATGTAACTCAGGATTTCTCAGGTCAACATGTAATTTAGGTGCATATGGGGTTTTAGATTCACCAGGCAATTATTAACCACCCTGAATTTTGCCAGCTGTTTTGATAAAAATTGGTAAAAACTACTATGAACCTGTTTAGCATTAGTTAGTTTCTCATTCATTTTGACTCTTGAAAAAAATAAAAAGCGTATCTCTGAAATTCTTGCCTTGTATATCCCAAGCCTTATAATTCCTTCATTTTATATATCAGCATCCCATTAAAATTATTGCTGCATTTTTAGTAATTAAAAATACATGGCAAGGTATTAGAAACAAACCCATAGATTTAGCATCTGCACCCTTCTCATTAAAATGTGTTGAGTTAAAATAGACCAGCGACTACAAATCCAAGTGATGTATGCTTATAAAGGAGACACAAGCAGAGACCAGACATTGGGAGAGGAGGGTAACAGACAAGAGTGTGTGTGACCTAGCTAAGGAACTCTGCCAGTTGGCTCAAACAAACAGCTGCCCATTGCCAATTCAGGCCCAGATATTCATTTTTTTTCACAAAATATAAAATATCTACATGAGTGAAATCTTCTTTTTGTGGATTTTGCAAAAACAAACAAGATGTAGTATGCTCAAGTAGGCATGCATGTTCCTCTAGGGCCCTTGGCAATGACGCCAGATGCAATGAACTACTTCCTTTTGAGAGAATGGAACTCAACGTTGTTAAGCTCACTGGAGTAAAGCATTACAAGCCACACGTAAAACTTACATTCACAATATTATTTTATTTCTATTGCCTCTAAAAATAGCAAAACCTACTTTCACATGGCTTAATTAAAATTTTACGGCTATCAAATTTAAACTGAGTTGCAGAAAAACTGTCATAAAGCCCTAAATTTTTCTTTTAAGACTTTCTCTTTTTAAAATTATACACTAAACATTTGTTTCTTTTTTAGTGTGTGTGACAAATTTTTCTTTTTAATTTATTCAATATCTTTTGATATTGATATCTTCATGAGAGGACTATACTTGTCTGGTTCTATAGATCTATTGTGTATTTTATACATATAGACAAAGAAAATTCAGTGATAAAAGAGACTTTTTCCAATAAACTGATATTTGTTGCTTAGTTTTAATAAACTTAATACATCTAATGAAGATAAACTCCATCAAAATTCGCATTTAGAGATGCATATGTTTTGAACCATTTTCATGCCCTTTTTTCTATTTATGAGTTGAAGACTTTTTTCTTGTAAAATAGTGGCAAGATGGTACTCTTAAGCATTTTCTAGTAAATGAGTTGTGGCAAAACAATTGTAACTCTTCTGGGATAAATAGTGGATTTTTTGCAGATGTTATAGACTGCATGATGTCTGCCTAACTTAGTGTGGCCTTTGATTCAGTTATTTTTAGATAAAAACTATTTTTGACTAGAGTACCTAGAAATGTAAATTCTATTATGGAATATTCAAGTCATTCCTTTAAAACACTTCTGCTAAGCCTCGCTGTTTCACCTGTGAATACATGTACAAATAAATTCCTTCATATTTGATTGAATGTATGAAACCTGGATGAAAATCTTTAGAACATATGGTGTTCATTCTACTGGTCAGTGGTAACTATGACCTTTCAAAAAGAAACTGACCAACAAGAATGAAGACAGGTGTGGAATAAGACGAATATATATTTTCCAATACACTTTCCAGTTATCCAAGCATCTGTGTACTCTGATAAAGAATGACTATGGCAATAATTATGTCTTTTAAATCAGAATATCACTGGTATAGTAAATTTGTCTAAATAATTGAATATTAATTTTTATAGATTTCTGTGATTTTTCAAAGTTTTAACATGACCAAGAATAAAGTACCACATGTATTTTTCAACTTATTTTATTAGCAATGTAACTAGCTGACATCATCTTTATACAGCACTTAATATACTTAAAATTCCACATATGACACTTTTTTCTGGTGAAGAATTAAACAGTGTTAAAAAATAAAAATTAATAATAATTAATATGGCTTGGAATAAATGAAATGTAAATGGTTGAAATGATGTGTTCAGTATAGTTTAAAATGAGTTCCCTGTTAAGAGATTATCAGAGAAAATTGCTATAATTTGTATGCAATGGGCTCCCAGCATGTCCTTGCTGACTCAGTGACTGACTAATAAGAAGACTAATATAAGTTTAATATCTCTTCTGCTTGTCCTTTATTAGTGGTGTGAAGAAGCCTTAAGGAGGCCAGAATCCTGGCACCAGGGGTGAAAAAATAATAATACGCTGATAATCAAGTAAATAGAGAATTTTGAATACTGAAAAGCCATTAAGTTCCACACTGGGTCATTATTTAAACAGCTGGTCACAGAATTTAACTTTTAATGTATTCAAAATACAAACAGTTATATCTGTGTGTAAATATTTAACTAAATCTAGGTAAACAATGAGGGAAAGAAACCTATACCATTTTAGAATACATTTATTTAGTACCTAATTACATAGAACTACAGAAAATTATATTGCAGGAATGTACTTTAAAATACTAAATACCAGATACTGACAGATTAAATTATCAAGTTGTCTTAATCTCAATGATCATAGCATGACATATAGAGGCTGACCAAAAATATATTAAGATAACTTGAAAATTGTCATTAAAATTATAAGAAAATTTTAATTTTCTCTTTAACAGAAAAGTCCATTATGAACTATTAAATAATACACCAAAGAAAACCTTAAACTTAATAATGTGGAAACAAAACCTTCCTAAGACATTGTAGTCTAGAAATGGAAGTCAAGAGACTTGTTTACACCTTTTGGATGTGAAAACTTAATGAGTAATGACAACAGCTTCAAGGCAGATGATTCAGGTTGGTTAAGAATGTCTGTATCATACAGATAAAAATGGAAAAGGACAATGATAATTAGAGAGGCCCTTCTGATCACTGGCTGGAGAATCAGCAGCACTTGTCCGTTGGTCTCGGGATCAATGCATCTAAGACAACTTGTCTACCAGGACCATATGTGTTTTGAAGCTAATTGGATAAACTGGCATTGATGCAGCAAATGAGAGTGAACTCAAGCAGTTTTAAAATGTCAACATTTTTATAGTAAAGCATTTGGGCTAAAAAAGAAATTGGAACCATTCTTCGTAGGTACATAGGAAAGAAAGAGTTGTATAAGTAACACATTGACGATTACAAGAAAAGGAATGAGTGAGTGTCATCTGTGAGATTGTGTCATTTGATTTTTTTGAGATTCATGTTTCACCCACAAACAAGGGAATAGTATTTTTTTCTCATGTACTCAATAAACATAATTTTCTTGAAGATAGTACATCTATTCAACCTTTTTGGTGTTTTTATAATCTATACATTTCTTCTGGGTATGTAGCTTTATACAGGAGGCATTGTAACATCACAGAAAAAAATACTTTCTCAAATCCTGCATTTGTGAGAATATTGTAAGGTGTTTTCTTGATAATTGGGATTAATTTCCTCAACCCTTAGTAGTAATGACCATAAATATTCCAAAGGGAAATGTTTATGTAATCACGTATAAAGCCCTCTCCTTGAAAAGATTTTTTTCACTGCTATTCATATTAGTTTCTGTGACATTCCAATGGCGTGTGTGTGACGCAAAATATGACAAATCCTACATATTTGTAACCACAAAGTTTATTAATCATTAAATATTTAAAGGAAGAAATACTTTAGATCACTTTGGTGTATGCAATTCTACTTTCCAGATGCCACTTCCTCAGAAGGATTTACTTCTTTGTTTACTTTTAAGGGAGGAACAATGACTACAAAGATATTCTACCTGATTCTGGCTTTCTTTCACTTTTTATATTTTATTTATTTATTTATTCATTCATTTATTTATCCATTTATTTTGAGACAGAATCTCACATGGATTCCAGGCTGGCCTCAAATTCACCACAGTCTTCCTGCCTCAGCTTCTCAAGTACTGAGATTTTAGGTGTAACCCCCCTCTGGGTCTATATAGTAATAAGAATCAAGCTCAGGTCCTTGCAGTCGCTATGCAAATGCAAGCTCCACCGGTTTGGAGATCACCAGCTTCTGTTCATTCGTCAAGTAAATGGTGCGTTACACTCTCACACCTCTTTCACTTTCTCATTCTGTGACTTTTTTCTCTTAAACAAGAGTCAAGCAATATCTTTGTTTATTATTCTGTATTCCTTATGAGGAAACTGTAATGTTCTCAAATAGTGTAAATTTTATAACAGTTCTGATTAGAAAAAAACACTCAGTGAGGGCTAGCAAGCATTTTCAAGTCATTTGAAAATAAACCTTGAATGAAGATGTTGATTCTTATCTTTTATGTATATTCTACACATAAAAAACCATTAACTTTGTCATGAGAACCATTTGTTTTTCAAGTAATCTTTATTTTGGTGCAGTTATTTTCAAAATTATGTGTGTTTTCTGAAATATAACATATTGAGGAATTCTATCTTCAAATCGTCTTCTAGTCAGCTATTAGGAAAAGTGTTATTACTGGAAGTGACACTTAGTAGACATTCATTACAAAGCACAATAACTCAAGATCACGATGATCTCAAGGTTTTGCCATATGTCTTTTGTTCTAAGTACATTTTTTATTTTTTAAGACATAGCTCAAATGAAAATACTTATACAAGTTTGAACATGTAGGGACAATACTGAGTGGGAATAAAAGTAAGAAAGAATTGCTAGACACAGGAAATTTCCATTACAAAAAAGCGATTAATAATCCTTAATGTTGGGTAGAAGACATTCTAACTGGAAACTGGATGAAATTAAAGCACATGGTCATCACTTTCATTTCCAAAATGATTCCTGATGGTGAACATCCTATCATATATTTGTTGATCATTCATATGCCTTTTTTGAAGAAATATCATCTCAAATTCTTACCCCATTTTAATTGTGTTGTTTTAGTATTAGTTAGTTGTGGGATTCCATTATGTATTTCCTGTGTTAACTTTTCAACAAAAATATCGTTTGCTAATTTTTTTCCATTCCAGAAATGACCTGTTTCTGTTGAATGCTTTGCCTTTGAGAAGCTCTTTATCTTATTCTTATTGACTCATTTCTGCTTTTATTGCATAGGTCTTTTGGGTATTCATATTCAGACATCATGCCCTAATCAAATTACATGAAGGTGTTTCTTCATAATTTCATTGAGAAATTTTCTAGCTTTCTTTCTTATAATTAAATCTTAAGTTTAATTTCTTTGGGTATTTAGACCCATTATAAAAATTATTTATGAAATGATTTTATTCATTGCAAATGGCCATCCAATATTCCAAATATAATTTTCTAGTGGTTATTCTTGGCTTCCTTGGTGAAGATCTTTTGACTATATTTGCAGGGACTGTCATAAAGCAAAAAACATGTCTAAGAAAGTGTGGAAAAATTTGGAGCCTTTAAAATAAAATGATTCAGAATTATGAAAAACAAATAGGATTAACATATCATCTAGTAATTCCACATTTAAATGCATGTCCACAATATTAAAATTAGGATCAAAAAGAGATTTAATTCAACCTAAAATACCACATCTGGATGAATGCTTAAAATGGTCTCTCTGATATGAGAGTCACAGAGCACAACTTCTATGGAACTTAAAATGAAAAACAAAGTGAAACAGGGATCTGGTAAGGGAGGAGGGAGGGAGGAGAGGGTTGGGGGAGGGACTAAAGAAGAGTGGAAAAGCCCTTGTCACCTTGACAAGATACATATGTGCATGAAAGGCTCAACTCCATTGTAAACCTTAAATTTTGCATGTATACATATCAATAAAATGGGGGAAAAGTGATATATACACAAGATGAAATATTCAGACTGAAATAATTGAAAATTATTTCGATGAATGAATCCACAGGACATTTTGGGAACTAAGCCAATCACATAAAGAAAAGTGAACATGATTCTACTTACTTATCTTCAAACTCACAGAAATACAAAATAGAATGGCATTTGCCAGGGACCAAGAAAAAGGAGAATGTTGAATTTTTCAATGGATATAAAGTTTCATAAACTTAAGATGAGTAAATTGTAGAGATCATCCACTCTGTTGTATTGGACAATTAACAATATAGCAATAGATACTTAAAATTAAGCATGGCTGTGATATTTCACATAAGAAGACAGCTCAGCACTGTAACACCGCCTGAGCATGTGTTGCTAGTCAGTGTGTTCATGTTTAACATTCTCTAGGCTGTGGCTCCTGGTACCTGACCAATCAGCACATGAATTCAAAATTCCTGAGCTTTTTCTGGATTATTTAGCTACTATATTATTATTTAAGAAGTATCTTATTTGAAACCTTGCTTCAAGTAATGATTGGAAGATACTTTTAAAATACTTTGATGCTAAAGTCTCTTGTCATTTCTAATGTAGCAGCGTAAGTTGAGCCAATCAAGATATGGTAATCATTGATAATATTGTTAATAATACGAACAATAATTACACCTCAAACAATAGCTGCCCACTAAATAAAACACAAATAAAAGAGGAGATGAAAATAAAAATTCAATTATATATATATAATATATATATAGGATTATTTGATTAATACAATATTTTAATGTGAATAATACATGACGAAATTTTTATTCTATATTAAATTAAAATGCTACATTCTTTATATCGAAAATGAGTCCTAATGTTCCCAGAGAGGGATCTTAGGAAATCTCTTTTCCAGGTTTTTTTCGATGTTACTGCAGAACTGGACAGGCCGCATGCCCTGTGTCGAGCTCCTGTGAGCCTTTGAAGGCTCAAGTAAAGAGTTACTCTTCTGTGTAGGTGATTTATAGCTATTTCCTTAGTCCTTAGAGACTCCCACAAGAAATTTGGTGGCCCATGAAGATTGGGCCAGATGTGGCTCTTTACTAGCTCCCTGTATCTCCACAAAATGACAAGGAGGAATCCTGGTCAATGTTTCAGCACTATGAGTTTATTAAGAGGTCAAATTCCTCCCTATGGTGTGGTTCCATATGTTACACCAAGCCTTCCCTGAGGATATGTAAACAAATGTCTCCTGACTCAAGATAAGGTGCAGCTGATAGAACAAAGTAAAGATGACACTGGACTTGGCGAGCCAAAGAGTTTTTACACTTACGGCTCACTTACAGCACTGGGAGAAGTTAGGGAGAGTTCCAGACAGAGGCATAAGTGAAGGGCCACCTACAGGAGCGTGGGGGAGGTGGCCCTTCCAATGGGAGAAAACTCAGTCCGTGGGGCCCTCGTTATGATCTCCAATTGGTGAGGCATAGATATCATTCTAATCCAAGTATTGACCTGGTCTAACACCAGATTGGCCTATCCTCCAGAATACTTCCTGTTCATTTGAATATTTTGTTGGGTTTACTTTCAGTTTTTCCCCAGCCCTAATCTGACTCATTTTTTCCCTGACAGGTGTAATGTCCACAATGTTTCAGAGATTGCAGAGAGCTGGTGGGTATGGCACTCTGGGATGCTTTATGTCTGATCTGGAAATGCATGTATCGAGGGTCAGTTATTGGAAGGAATGTTCACTAATGGACTTTAAAGTGTCATTATGTTCTGTGGGATGTTTCAAATTTGAAATCTAATAACTGATCGTAAATATGTAAGTTTCTTCACTTCAACAAGCTTTTAAACCACCTTATTTTTATCCCTCAGGTCTGCTACTGTTTATCTGCCTAACACAAGAAGTTGAATATTAATAAACATTGATGAAAGTGATTTTGCCCTGAAACTTATACCTGCTTTATATCATGTGATTGGAAGTGATCAAGGGTAAGACCTTTGATTATTTTTAATATAATGGATTGAATTATTAGATATTAATTCAATGTAAGACATTAAATTTTTAATTAATTCATCCAACCACAGTTTTTATACTATTGTCACTCTGGAACAAAATAAACTAAGTCTTTGCCTCTTTTCTCATGACAGGCCTTCAAACCCATCTAATCCCTGATGTTGGGGTCAACGCTTCTCAGCCAACTTGAACAGCAGGCTGTGCATGTTGTCAAATAATTAGAGAAATGGTTATTGAAGCACTAAACAGTAATGTATTACTGAGAGACTATGAAAACAAAATGAAACCCATCAAGTTTCTCTTTTCATGGTTGAATCTAGTTCCAAAAATGTTTATTTGTATGATCGAGTGTACGGACCCACTCCATCCTATGTCTCCATGTTGACTCCGTTGTATAGTGTAAGTCTTTAAAAATTCTATTAAGATGTGTCAAAGCAATATATGATTAAGTTAAATCTTATACAAGAGAGAATTATCCAGATTACTGGTCTTTTCTGATCATATAAGTGTTATCATCATATAAGATATTTTTTCTACATGAAATACTTTCCAGAACAATTAATTTTTTTGAAATTTATTAGTTTATTTTATTACTGTAGATAGAAGAATAATTTCTCATTCATATGTACAACTTTATGGCTCTTTTTAATTGTTTCATTTGAACACTACATTGTTAACATGAATTACTTCATTCATTAAATTGCTGATACTACCAACTTGACACAGTATATTTTCTGCTATTTATAAATACATCATGATTTGCCCAAACTAACATGAAACCACAACAAGTATCAATAAGAATTTTGAATTTTCTTTCATTATCTACTCAAAGCCATGCCTACCACACCATAGACACTTTATCTCACACTCTGTTGTGTAAATTAAACACATAATCATCAGCATAAGCTCTTTTGGTTCTTTATTAGCATGTTTTACTTGGCTTCTTCTTGTTCCAATCGAAGATTTAAAATTGTAGTCACATGGTAGTAATGTTATGTATTTATCATCAAGGTTTTATTACTCAATAATATTCTTATTGATCTTTGATTCTGAATAGATGACCAGATTAATCTCATCTCAAATAATCTAGTGTCATTTTTATCTACATTTTTTAACCATGGCTTCAGATTTTTTTTTTGGTACTTTTTGAAGAAAAATACTATTACTTGAATGGACTCAAACTGGAAAATAATGCCTCATTTTTAAATTATTATAACCTAGTCCCATATTTAAACTTGAACTCTGATTTTGCATATTAGATTATATGTGAATATACTAATATTGGGATAAAAAGAAGTACAACACAGGAAGAAAATGATTTATTAAAACGTAATGATGGTAGTTAGACTTTACTTAACAATTATTGCTTTGAGTGTGACTAGATTAAATTATCCACATAAAAGATACAGAGATGTCAGATGGGAAAAAGAAAGAATCAAGCACATATTGCTTACAAGAAACTCAATTCATGTTTAAAGAAACTCAAAGACTTGAAATGAAGGGATAAAATGAAATAGTTCTTGAAAAGGAGAATAGGAGGGAAACAGAAGTAGCCCTTCTAATAGAGGACAAAATAGACATTATGTTAAAGATAAAAAAAAAAGAAACACAAAAGATCATTATAGAATAACGGATGCTTAAACACAGCATGAACAAATAATAATTCCAAAGAAATATATAACTAGATATTGAAAAATTCAATTATATAAACCAAATATTGATAAACATAATGAGAAATATACAGTTGCATACAATAAGTTTGACATTTTAACACATCACTGGTAGCAATGGAGAAGCACTATACAAAACATAATTTTGTAACCCACACCAAAAAGACATCTGTAAGACATTTTATCCAAGTATTGTGCTTACATGTTTTTATCCACAGCACACAGGACACTTTTCAGGATAACTTAGAGAGTATCAAAAATTTGAAAATTGAAATCATACTGTTTCTTTTCTTGACACAATAGAATGCTGCTAGAAATAGAAAAAAGATGTAAAACTTTGGAAAATGCATAGAAACTAAACGATTTAATTTGTTTTCCCCATTTTATTGATATGAATTAGTGCAAGATTTAAGGTTTACAATGAAGTTCAGCGTTTTGTGAACCTACTTATCTTGTCAAGGTGACAAGGACATTCCCACTTTCCTTTTGTCTCTCCCCCTACCTACCTATCCCTCCTTCCCCACCCTACCCACCAGTTTCACTTTGCTGTTCATTTTAAGTTCCATGAGATAGTTGTGATCTGGGTCTCTCATAGCAGAGAGACCATTTGATGTTTCACCTTCTGGTTCTGACTCACTTCACTATTTTACCTTTTTAAAGAACCAGCTCTTTTTCAGAAATCTCAGCTTCTCATTTTGCTCATATTTTAGTGTCATTTTCTTGCTTTTCATTTCATTTTTCTAACTCTGACCTGTATCATTTATTTCCTTCATTACATATTGGCTCAGTTTGCTATTGTTTATCAAGTCCTTGAGATGCAGTTAATTTACTTGTCTAACTTCTTTTTGTGGCCATGTTTTATCATTGTCATTGATATAAATGTACACATTACTATTGATTTTATTGTATAACTTTTAATGTTATACATTAATTTTTACATTTATGACACATTTTTAAATTTTCTTTTTTATTTTAACACACACCTTAATCCATTTTTGTTTTAAATTAAATTGTTGATTGTGTATAAATACCACAGTTTGTGTATCCATTGATCTGTTGATGGATATTTTGGTGACTGAAAATAGACATGTCACGCTACTGCAATACAAAAATGTATGTTATTAAGAATGTTTATGAACATGACAAAATATTTGGTAATTCAAAAGCAATGGGCAAATTTGTAGACTGAAATTTCATCTCACCAAGATAGCATCATAAAAAGTAGAAAAACTGAATGAAACTATAACTAATAATGAAATTGAACCATTGATACTAAGCCTCTCATTTCACTATCAGAGTAACTAATCAAATAAATATTAGAGAAGAATCAACATTTTTTGGTACAGTAAACCATCAAACTTTTGAAATTAATGATCAAAAAAATCAGTATATTGTATTTAAAATGAATATAATGGTAGAAAAACAATACAATGATAGAAAAAAGTATATGCCTTTTAGTCATAGCCATGAGTATAAATGGTTTCAATTATATAATTAAAAGATGTGCACTGGATAATTCAATTAAATAAATTTTCCCTGCAAACAACTCTCCACACTGGCAACCAGATACATAGGTTGAAAGTTCAAGGATGAATAGTAACATTCTAGGTCTGTGGGAATAATAATAATAATAATAATAATAATAATAATAATAATGGCACGAGTACTCATATTTAAAGCCAAGTCATGAGTAAAAAAAGGTCACTCCATGTTGATAGATAAAATATTTTTTCAAGAGGCTGTAAAAATTACAAATATAAGCCCTGAACATTGGACAGCATTGTATTGGAGTGCCTGTAATATTTCATTCCTGGATATTTTTGGATATCTGAACACCTCCTATTAAAATAAAAAGGTCATCTCTTACATTTTTAACATTAGATGTTTAATGTATAAAATTTGAAAAGAAATGTTTTATTATAAATTACTTTTGTTGATGGAAGTCATCTTAGTATTAAAAAATGTGTGTGTATGTGTTTGTGTGTGAGTGTCCCACAATTGTGAGATCTTTTCTATTTTATATTCTTTGTAACAATTAAAGAGATTGGGGGTATAGCTCAGGGATTAGAGCGCTTGCCTATTAAGCACAAAGATCTGGGTTTGAATCCCCAAAATCCATAAACTGGGAATGATGGTGCTAACGGATAATCTCAGCACTTGGAAGACAGAGGGGTGAGGATTACTGGTTCTACATACCTAGCCTGGGCTGCATAGTGGGCTCAGGACCAGCCTCGATTAGAGATCAAGAAATCACCTAAAAAAAAAAAAATAGAACTTATCTACTGATCCTACAAGGCATTAAAAATACTCTCCTAACCTATCTGGCCTGAGTTTTTTGATTTTGTTTCTGTTTTTTGTGCAGGGGTGTTCAGTATAATCTAAATTAATTATCATTTCCAAAACACCACAGTAAAAATTTTCACAAAGAAGCATAGTTAAATAAATTTTGCAGTGAACATTTATAACCTAACAAGTTTCCTCTATTAACTTGGCTCTCAAGTGTTTCATCTTATTCTTGGGAGAATAAAAAGGTAAATCAGCAAACTGCTTCCTAAATATCACAGCATTCAAGACATTAATTAAAATTCAGTTTGTCTGTTGAGAAATAAAAGGCATAAGTCTTCAATATTCCTTGTCCAGCTTTTGATAAATGACTTAATTTCTATAACTAAGCCCCAATTAAAACAAATAACATATCATTCTTCTCTTAGAAAATTCATGAGCTTTCTAAATCAATTCCAGTTACAACCTTCCAGATCCTGTAATCATTCTGATAATTTCGGATGTTCTAAAATTGTATATAGCTAGTCATATAATGTAGAACATAAGTACTTATAATAATATAACATATGTAATATATCTGCTCAATTAAACCATGGATACTTACATAACTTCAGAGTTATTCTTATATTTCATTGCATTCTAATACTAAAATAAGAGTTAGCTTGAGAATATATTACTTATAAGGTCATTTGGTTAAATATCATTACATTACATTAAAATCTTGCTCGTTGAGAAAAAAACTAACATTAATGGAATGTATGTTGTGCCAAAACCACATTAGAAATGCTTAAAGAAGTTACAATTGAATGAAACTTCTTTAAAAGAACTTTAATTATACAGCAAATTAGAGAAATAATAGTGTTATCACACAACCTATACTGCATTGAAAAGATTTAAAGTTGCCATTTAACGCATGATTTTGGGGGAGAATACACTAGTCGCACATACAAAGGATATAATATAGACTGTTAGTAGACAGTTTGCATGATGTTTAAGCATAAGAACATGGCAACCATGGGCGGTGTTCTGCACTCTTGAATCTTTAGCCTAATTTACTTGGACTTCCTTCACCCTGGCTGTAATTTCATTGCTGAAATTCTTATTTCTAAAGTTCATAAACACATTAGGTCAAAAATACAAAGCAGCTGTGGAAACTTGTAAATTAAAAGATGGCTGGCTAAGGAAGTGGCCTGAGGAAGTTCT
>PVKB01001354.1:246147-281147 GCA_004027205.1 Ctenodactylus gundi | reverse complement strand
CTGTTATTCTTTCTTTTTAAATTCCTTCTTAATCTAACATTTCTATTATTTTAATTACTTACAGTTATACATTTGCCTATCTAAAATAACTTAAACTGTTTTATCATAAGTCATTTACTGAAAGCAGTGCTTTTTTATACTTTCAAAAATTTCCCCATTTTTATTATTATGCATGTATTGATGGATAGGAAGATAGATAGATTTGTGAGATGCACAGTAATTACATTCAACTTGGCTTTTTGTGCATACCTATAACATGTCGATATTACAATCCTTCCACTCTGACATACTGGTATTTTTATTATCTCAGTGAAATACAACACTACATGTGAATATAGAATAGTATATGTGTACTGTTAATGCTAAGCCAGAATTCCAATTGGTGTGTGAATTTCCAATAATCTATTCATAACATGAATTCCACAGGTTTTCTAATATCATGAACAATTTAATATGTCACCTTACCTGTATCTGGGGGACAATTTTTATTTACTTACAACACTAGAAAGGGTATTTCCAGAACATGTTGATGCATCCACATATATGAAGGAAGGACCCTGCTCTGGATTAAAATTTGCTCTACACATTGATGCAGTTTGCATGATTTGTTCTCAAATATTTAAACATAAGCACTTATTCTTTGCTTTTTAGTTAGGCACATAGTAAAAAATTCTGCCAGTGAAAGATAATTTTTATGAAGGAAAAATACAATTGTTTTTCTTTTTTCCTCATTTTATTTGAAAAAGACATGCTAGAATTTAAGAGTATGAAAATGAATATTTCTGGAAAAAATTTGAAATGAAACAAGTATTAGAAATGAGAGCTGAGAAATTTGAGTAGAATGAAAAAGACCAATATTAATAATGAATTAGAAAATAAATTCACCATATAGATTACCTTATGCTAAAATAATCTAATGTAAGTAGAGATCTGACCTATGGGCTCTAAGTGTACCTTAGAAGAAACCTTTGTGGCTAATTTTGAAACTGAGTAATATAAAATCTCTGAGGAGTCCAGGAATTCTTGTTTTCTGAGGGAATGTTAAGATTTAACACAGAATCTAGTACATACTATGGAAACAACAGTAAAATAATCACTATTTGTACATTTTTTAAAGTAATTTCTTTCTTATTTATTAAAAAAAACCCTAATCATAGATTTTGAGCTAGATATACTAACCTTATTTTAGTGCTATTGCAAGAAAAATATTTTAGGGTTGAAGGAATGGCTCAGCAGTTAAATTCGCTTATGCAAGTCCTAAGTACCCGAGTTTGATTCTCCACCTCCACGTCAGCTGGGCATGGCGGGGCACCCGTGCAATCCCAATACTCAGGAGGCTGAGCCAGGAGGTGTCTTAGTTACTTTTCATTGCTGTGATTCAATTCCTGACACCCACAAATCTAGGAAAGGAAAAACTTATTTTAGCTTAGAGTTTCAGAAGGTCACAGTCCATTCTGGGGCAGCCAGCAATAATCAAAGTACATGGCAGAGACAGAGGTGGAGGCAGCTTCTCACGACATCACAAACAGGCAGGTAAGTGGAGATTACTTCTAACTACTCCTAGTTCTCCAAGGAAGGTAGGATGCATCTTCTAAATCCTTTCAGTTCTCATCCCAGGGATTAGCCCTTCCTGGATCCAGGTGTGGAAGGTGTGGCCACTAAACACTTTTAATCCTAACCTACACATCTGTAATTCATCCCTCCAGACTAGGACCCCATTTACCAACAGCACATGGTTCCATAGGCAATCCATCAACATTTAAATACATGAGACTTTTGGGGGACATTCCAGAGCCAAACCACAGTAAGAGGATTGCTGTGACTCCAAGACCAGCCTGGGCTCCATATTGAGTTCAGGACCAGCCTGAGCAGAGTAAGACCCTTCCCACCTCCCACCGCTCCAAAAAAAGAAAAAAAAAAGTTGATTGATTTTTTATTCCTTTTCTTAATGTTGAATGTTGACAATAATTTCTTAAGCTAAATTTGTGTTCTGCAAATTTACTCAGTTGGTTTATCAGTTCTAACAGTTTTTTAAGGAATTTTAAAAATATGGTGTTATTTAATATGCAAATAAAAGTAATGTTGCGGCTTTTTCCAGTTTAGAAAGTTTCAAATTAATATATCTTGTATATGTGTTAGCACTGCTGGTACTATGTTAAGCAGAGTGGATATCTTTGTTATACTGCATTTTATTGAGAAAGTTTTCAATTTTCTATCAGTGATTACTATACTAGGTGTGGGTTTTCATAAACGGCCTTGGTTGGTTTAAGGAAATTTATTCCTGGATCTAAACTGTTATGAGTTTTATCAAGAAACAATACTAAAAAGAACAAGACACAAATAAATAAAAGGCAACAAATGTTCAATGATCAAGATGATAAATATTGTTAAAATGCCCACATCACCCAAACAAAGTTACCGAAATAATACAATTTATATTGAAATCCAAAATCCTTATTCAAAGAAATAGGAAAAAAATTAATATCATATAAAACCATAAAAGGCCTTAAATTACCAAAACAATTCTGAGAAAAAATACTTTCGGAGACATAACATTTTCTGATGTAAGATTATACTACAAACTATAGTACTCAAAATTGTATAGTATTGGCTTAGAAACAGAAAAAATAGTGGTATAGAATAAACATCCCACTAATGTACACAAATATTTACATACAATTAACTAATACTTGACAAACACAACAGAGGCACTATGAAAAAAAATTTCAGGAGAGCTATAAAAATGAAATTTATACTGACAAGAGTATGATATTGAATTTCTATCTTTACAGCTTTATAAAATTGAACTGCAGTATGGGTAAAAGATTTAATTACAAGACAAGAAACTAGAAGCATCTGAGAAAACAATACACAGAAAAATCTCAGTCATTTTCATGATGATAAACTTTCAAATACCTCACCCAAAAGCAAAGGAAATCAAATCAAAGTAAATGAACCTAATTAAAAGACTATAGGAAAACACCTTGGACATGATCTTGACAATGGACTTCTATGTATGTCACCTGATAGCAAAAGAAATAGAGAAATAGAATTAAATCAAGCTATATGGCTTCTCTACAGCATAAGACATGGTCATTGAATTGAAATGTCATCATAGAGACAAGGAAAATATTTACAAATAATCCATATAATAAGGAGTTTGTATTCAAATTTTATTAGAGTTTATTTACTACAATAACAAAAAATAATTTTAAAAATAGGCATTTTAAAAAGATAAGCATTTCTTCAGAGAAGAGATAAAGATGGTCAATAGTCAATCAGCTAAAATGAGACACGCTTAAATGCAAGAGATGCTCAGGGAGTTCAAAGAATTTAATCAGGCAAAAAATAGTCTTAGCTGGCAAAATCTTAACAATTATGAAAAATGCAAATAATAAAGTATGCAACAAAAGAAATGAAAAACTATTTCTGGAGAGAATTAGAAGATTGAAAGAAATTTAAGCTGAATTTCAGAACATGAAATACTCATTGAGAAAATCAGAAATGAGATTGAGCATTATGATGACAGATTGTCAGATCTTGAATATGAAGTTGATGAATCAAGCCATATGTTCAGTGATAATTGGAAAACAGAACATCATGCTTAGTGAAGTAAGTCAGAAGCAGAAGGTGAAACATCAAATGGTCTCTCTGATATGAGAGACCCAGATCACACAACTCCTTTGGAATTTAAGACGAAAGATAAAGTGAAAGAGGGGTGTAGGGTGGGGGAGGGGTGGGTAGGGGGAGGGACAAAAGGAGAGTGGGAAAGCCCTTGTCACCTTGACAAGATGCGAATGTGCATAAAATGCCCAACCTCAGTGTAAACCTTGAATTTTGCACATACACATATCAATAAAATGTGGGAAAAAATTCTCAAATCTAGCAACTAAAATCCACATTGAAGTACTTCAATCATATATAACACAAACTGATCTTAACCCAAAAAGAGCCTCTCCACACCACATCATGATTAAAATCTGAGACACTCAACACTAAAGAAGAATACTAAGAGCTATGAGAGAAAAATGGAACGTCACCTACAAAGACACACCCCTAAGAATAACTGAGTTTCTCAACAAAAACCCTGAATGATAACGGCTACGACTTGGCCTAGTGACACAGGCCCGAAATCCCAGGAAGGGATTGCAAGTTCAATCTCAGCCTGGGCGATTTGGTGACTTACTGTTATTTTGCTATTTACAAAACAACAAACAAGAGAGCTGGGAATGTAACTCAGTGGGAAGAGCCAGGGCTCAATCCCTAACTCTACAAAAAAACATTCAATCGTAATTTTAAAGTATCTATCTTAGTTACATTTTATTGCTGTGATAAGATGCCTCATGCACACAAATCTGGGGAAGAAAGGTACATTTTATCTCAGCTTCAAAAATCGCAGTCCACTCATGAGAGGCTGGCAACTGTGGAAGCATATGGCAGAGGCAGAAGTGGAGGCGAATTTTCACAGCATTAAAAACAGGAAGCCAAGTCCAGTCAAGTCCGTGTAGCCAGGAAGGCAGGAAGCCATATATATCCCTCTAGGGTCCATCCCAATGATCTGCCCTTCTGGGTCCCCAGACTCTGGGCCCCCATCCCCTTCCCGATTTATGCCCTGACCACACACACCTGTAATCCAATCCGCGTGCCAGCAAACCACCCCTCTACACAGTGCCCCAATCGCCAACAGTGTATGGATCCACAGACAGTCTGTAATATCCAAATACCTGAGACTCTGGGGGTCATTCCAGATCCAAGTTACAATAGTATTATTTGTGTTAGTAGCACTTGGATCTGAGCTTCTCAAGAACATTAGACTGTGGTTATCTGTAGTTAGTGGTTACATTATTTGAGAGAGGAAGAGTATGAATAATTGAAATGCAATACTCATTGCCCCCAACTGATAAGTTGTATTCTGTTATTTTCATATGAAACCATGAATTAAATTGCAAACACTGAAAGTAATTACTAAACTAAGTTTCTGTTCTTATTTCTGTAAATTCTTCAATACATATGAACCATAAATGAAATTATTCAAATTTGAGTAATAAAAGGGAATGATTTCAAATGAAATGGTTCAATTTAAATAAATTCTATAGCTGGTATTTAAGTAACTTCAAGTTGTATTTCCTAAGCATGTATGCACTTATCTATTTCCAATATAAATATATATATATATATATATATATATATAGTGGTTCTTGGTGCTGTATTGGGTAACAAATAGAATTATACCTTTACATAAATTGCATTTTCAACAGGAGTCACAACCTCCCCAGAAGAGCAAAATTTAATTTCTGAGATAAAAAAGACATACGTGTGTGTGTGTGTATTTATACATATGCACATACACACACACACACACACACACACACACACACACACACACACACACACATATATAAATAGATTTCAAATATATGAATATATATACATATATGCACAAATACATATGTGCTATCATAAATTTGTGGGAGAAAGAAAAAAATGAATGTATTAAAAACAAAGAAGTAGTGGAAATTAAGAAGAAAAAAGTTAGAGGAAACCTTAAATAGAAGAATGCAAGTTTACAATGGGATCAATTATTGTTCCAAGTATATCATATGTGGAGTATTACAGTCGTGTTTAGTATGCTTACTTTTGCCAATGTACTTACTTACTTACTTACTTCTTGTTCTTACTAGTAAAATTATTTTTACTGCTTACACCAGGGACAGGAGGTTAACAACTGCAACACACAAAAATTTGGAAAATAGACATATCAAAATCAAAGACTCAATTAAAATGGGTAATTGAAATGAACAGACATTTTCAGAGTAATAAGTACAAATGGTCAATAAATGCACGAAAAAATATTCAACGTCCATAGCCATTATTAGAGAAATGCAAATCAAAATGTTACTGAGACATTACCTTAACCCAACAAGAATGGATTATATCAACAACTCAAATAGATGATGATCAGGTTGTGGGAACAACTGACCACTTTTATTTTTCCAATGGAGATCTTCAGTGGTATTACCTCTTTGGAAAGCAGTTTGGGGATTCCTCAAAAAACTGAAAATGCATGCATTAGACCCAGTAATACCTCTTCTAGGAATCTTTCCAATAGAGTTAAAAGTACAACATAACAGAGATACATGCATATCTTTGTTTATAGCAGCAGAACCGATAATAGTTAAACCATGGATGATGCCTAAATATCCATCAGGAGACCAATGAAAAAATGTGCTGTACATATTCAAAGGAGTATTACTCTGCTAAAAAGACAGATGTATGTAAATGGATTCAACTTGAGACCATTATGCTAATGAAGTGATAAGACTCAGAGTTAATATCACATTGTTTCTCCAATATAAAAATACAGAGTATAAATAAATAATAGAATCAAGTAAGTATGATGTTTGGAGTAAGGGGGATGAGGAGGAAAGATGACGGGGGGAGGGGAGGATATGAGGTTGTTGCCATATGTGTGTGCACCAACTCAAGTTCCGTGTAACCATGGTGTATCACATACATATAATAATAAAATGGGGAAAATAAACAGTATATAATATTGCTAAAGGTATTGATGGGGGAAGAAATTGAAGAACAATTTTGATAGAAGTGGAGCTCTGTTAAGTGGTAAGTAAACAAGAAAGTAATTTCTTAATCGAAGTTAATATTCTAATTGTTGGAGTATAATCCGATTGCCTTGAGTATAGAGATGTATGGATATAATGGATAATATTACTATGATTAGACTAGAAAATATCCATATTAGATTTAATTCGAGTGTCTGATTAGTTGACCTCCAATTAATCAAAAGAGGGACTATGTTAATACCAAGAGAGGTCTTCAGAAAACAGTGAACTCTTATCTCAGACACCTGGAAATAATAAAATGACAGATTTATATGTTGTCTATAGAGTAAGGTGGTTTCTGGTGCTAAGGACCTTGATCCTACAGTAGCACAAACAAAATTCATTTTTTGGCACTTACCAAAGAACAAAGAGTTTTATTGAGAATCATCCCCCTGCCTGATCCTTACTTGATATTCTCAGAGAAGAGAAGCCACAGAAATGTGCCTGAACTCCTGCTCCAGGGAAACAGTGACAAATTGTTTCTGAAGCTGGAAAATTTAAACTAATTGGCTATGCAACATAGATATCAATGCACCCTACAGAAGACAATTTTGCTTTCGAATTTGATTCCTTACCACAGGTTTGGAGGCTGATGTGAACAGTAAACCTAGCTAAAAAGAAGAGAATTAAATAGAAAAAAAAAACTTTAGTGAAAAGTGAGATTCTAAGCACAACTATTCTTTATAAATACTGTCCAGAATGAAAATTCACTTAATGAGTATTTCAAACAGGTTCTTAGATTTGAAAATTAAAATGGTCTTTAGAACTATAAATATTTTTGATTTGTCTCTCAATCTAAGATAAATATCAGTAAATATCAACATGAGTGGAGACAGTAGTGTGATTCCATAAGGTTTATTTACTCAACTTGGTACAGTGTTTTGTTGGAAAAACCAAGTTGCTTAGACATTCTGAAAGATTACACTTCTTTATGACTGGTTTATTCTACTCATAGGTTTCTCTTCATTTATAATATTTTGTGTGATTAATATATCACTTACCAGAAAATTGCATTTGGGAGGAAGTGAAGAAAAATATCTTTTATTGTAAAGGCAGACGAGTATGCATGACTGGAATATAAGTGTTGATGCACAGTTCATTTGTTCCAAAAACCTCTGAAGTCTTCTGCGGTGTCTCATTCACGATACATTTCAGATTTCAGCTGAGAACTGGTACATATTGCTACAGAAACTCCTTCACAGAATAAAAGATTCAGTCTCCATTTAATTTTAAATCTGAAACTGGATTATTGATTAAGAAGTTCTCCATTAGAGAAATTCTGTCTTCCCCCAAATTATAATGAAACAGGAAAATATTTGAGCTACTTGACACTGTGAGGAGAATCACTTTATTACGTGTACTGAGTTCATTAATTTATGTGTTAATATTCAATAAAGTCTTTTATTAAAAGTTATGGGACTTATTTTTATCAAAATTATAATGCATAATACATGGTTAATTCCCAAACTACACCTTAAGCTTCATAAAATTTATACTCACTGTTTAGGTTTGATTAAAGCTTATGTTTCTTCTGTGAACTTAACTCTGAAGAATTGAAAAAGAAACTTACATAAGCTGAGTGCATGGATTCTTTTAAGATATTTATAGACTGCACATAGCAGTACCACTTTACCCCTCCAGACATCTTTTCTGTACAAACTTAGGAGGATATTGAACTACTGAAGCACATATTGTATTCTTTTGGAGGAGTCTGTATTAACTTTAATAAGTGCTTATGTGGAGGTATTTGAAGGTAAAAAAATAGTACTTTCATGTTTGAAAAAAATCTATAAAATGTGAAAATACTGTAGTACAGAATTGATAATTTCTTACCAACGACATCTATGTTGTGGACACATCTTTCCTGAGACATAAAATTTGCATTTGAAAACAAACCTTCGTCATGAGTTTGGAAATATAACAAGTGTAGTTTCACACAAATTTGAGAAACTTCATGTTTTTTTCCATTTGCATTTTTCCCACAATCTTCTCAAATATATAGAAAGAAAATAAATTCTATTAGTTGATAATCACTGGTGCAACAATCACAAGCTTACTGACTTACATCAGGTAAATTTATTGTTTTGTTGGTATACAGATTCATTGTTCAATAAGGAGAAAGAAGGGGACTTAGGTGTGTGTTGGGCCCTGCCTATTCCTTAAAATGTCTCTAGTGATCATAACAATGTCACCTAGATAATGTCCCTTTGTCAACATCTTTAACTTGAACTTGCCTCGACATATTTTGCCATATAGGGTAACATTCTTAGGTTCAAGTGATTAGGGCGTGTGTATTTGGGGAACTGATTATTCAGCTACAGCATTGAAGGTCAACTTTATGTTGGCAGTTTAGGATCTTCTTACTGAAGACCAGAAAAAAAATTCCCAAGATGAACTCATTTTGCAAGAGATGATGTTAGGTAAGCTAAAAGGATAAATAGATAAATAGATGAAAAATGAGAAAGAGAGAGGGGGAGAGAGAGAACTTTCTAAAATTCCATTATTTTGTCTTATTTATTTATTTTAAGACAGTTTTTCACTCTGTAGTACATGTTAGTCCTGAGTCCTTAGCTCACTGTTCAGCACAGGTTGTCCCAGAATAACTAGTGTTGAGATAACAGGCTTGTGCCACCATGCTCATTTTATATGCCCTTAGGAATTTAGACCAGGCTGGCCTTGGCTCACAGTAATCCTGCCTTGGCCTCCCGAGTGCTGTGATTACAAGCATGCACCAACACTCCCAGCTCCGTGCGATGCTGGGGAATAAAACTTAGGGCCTTCCACTTGCAAGGCGAGCACTTTAACCTCTGTGCCACTCCTCCAGCCCTCCCATCATTCTTGTAATTTTCTGAAGCAGTTTTCGAAGACCTTTTTTGAGACGATTCCTTTACGTGCTGTTCCAGCTGTCTTGACATCCTGCATTGATACAACACTTATATCTTTCAGGTCATGTTGAGTAGAAGAAGAACAAGCAGTCGCACAGGGCCAGATCTGGGGAATAAGTTGAACAAGGACACATCGGAATGCTTTTACTTGACAGAAATTGTCATACCAGCAGTGACAAATGAAACAAATGTTGTCGTTAAATTAAACTGCTTAGCCATTTCTCATGCTGAGTTCTGTGTAGCAGATTCTCCAATGCTCTAATGAGCCCCTATGATACTGAATTTCACATAAGGTTCTGGGTTACAGCCCTGGTTGAAAAGCACAACCAGTGGCACTTGGGTCACTGATTGACGTGCTTCCCTCAAGTACCCAAGATCACCAGGGAATTCTAGCTTGAGCTGAAGATTATAACCAGAGATCCAAGTATGATCTCCTTACAAAGTTGGAACCTGAAATTACACAAGTATGCAACTTCGATGAAGCATTTTGCTTGTGATCTTTGATTTACAGTACACACTCTCTCTTGGCTGTAGCTCACGCTCACTCATTGTACCAAACAAGTAGGAACTTCCCGCACATGGTCGCCATGATTCAGCAGGCAGGTCCTGTTGGAGAGGATCCCAGCCTTTCTGGACGGTGGCGCTTGGAGGCAGCATGTCCTATTCACTGTGTGTTTACATCACACCTAATGCACTGCAGGGCCGGACAGCTTGATTCTTCACTACGGACACTCTACTACCCAAGTGAAAAATTCAAGAAAAACCTTCCTAAGGTACAACAAGGAAATAGTTTTTTTTTTTAAATCTATGGGAATAGCTATTGTACAAAATGAATGAACCAATGGAATCCTGCAAAATTTGCAAAAAAAATTATGGATCTGTAATAAGTTGTTCTGTAAAGCACAAAAATCCTTTTTTACTGTGGCACTGATAGGCTCTATTTCCTTCATCATTTAACTTTATGGGTTTTTTATTTCTTCTCTGATTTTCTGTGACCCATTATTTGGTCAGTAGTAAGTTGTTTAGTTTCCATGTATTTGTATATTTTCTTCTGTTTCTTTTGCCCTTAAGTTCCAGTTTTATTCCATTATAATCTGAAAGCATACAAGGAATTATTTCTATTCCTTTGTTTTTATTTAAGCATGACTTATGACTTAGAATATGGTCTATTTTGGAAACCATTCCACGGGCTGCTGAGAAGAATGCATATCCTATTGATGTTGAGTGGAAAACTCTTTAAATATCTGTTAGGTCCATATTTTCTATAGTGTCATTTAGTTGTATATCTTTCTGGATTTTCTGTATGGTTGATCTGTCTACCTGGATAGTAGAGTATTAAAGACCCCTGTTAAAATTGTATTAAGGTCCATATGTCCTTTCAGATCTCTAATATTTTTTTGGTTTACATATTTGGGTGATCCAAAGCTTTGAGCATATATACTGTTGATTGTGAATATTAACAAGCATATAGTGACCATCTTTGTCTCTCCTAATCTGTTTTGCTTTGAAATCTGGTTAGTCTGAGACTAATATAGCCACCCCTGCTTGTTTCCTGGGTCCTGTTGTATGAAACATTAAATTCCACCCTTTTATTTTCATTCTATGAGGTTTTTTTGTGGGTAAAGTGTGACTCTTGTAAGGAAGCAACATGTGGATATTTGTTTTGTTTCTGTGTACTTTTTTTAATCTAGTTATCCAGTGTACATCCTTTAGTAATGAATTGAGGCCATTCACTTTCAGAGTAATTGTTGAGATATATTTGGTAAGTCATTGTTATAATTTTTCAGCATTATTTACTTAATTCACTGTTTTGTCAGCTCATTCTCCTGTTCCTGTTGTATCTTTTTTTTTTTTTCTGGGGTGTTTGGTGTCATTAGCCTCCCCTTTTGCTTCGTAAGTTTCCTTCAAATATTCTCTGCAATGCCGGCTTAGTGGCTGCAAATTTCCTTAACTTTCTATAGATCTGATTGAAAAATGGGCAAAAGAAATTCATAGGCAGTTCTCAGATGAAGAAGTTCAACTGGCCAATAAGTACATAAAATAATGTTCAACATCTTTAGCCATAAGAGAAATGCAAATCGTAACATCACTAGGGTATTTTCTAACTCCAGAGAGACTGGCATATATCAAGAACACAAAAAGCAATGAGTGTTGGCAAAGCTTCCGGGAAAAAGGAACCCTCTTGCACTGCTGGTGGGAATGCAAACTGGTACAACCACTACGGAAAGCACCAAGGAAGTCTCTCCAAAGACTGAAAATAAATATCCCCTTAGATCCAGTGTTACCCCTTTTGACAATTTTCTCAAGAGTTAAAACTAATATATAACAGAGATACATGTGTATGCAAGTTTATAGCAGCACAACTAACAATAGCTAATATGTGGAAGACACCAAAATACTTATCAACAGACCAATGTGTACACAAATTGTTGTATTTATACACAATGGGTTACCAGTGATCTATGAAGTCAGATAGGTCTGAGGCTTCTATAGGCAAATACAGGCAACATGAGACCATCATGCTTAGTGAAGGTGAGCCAGCAGCAGAAGGTGAAATATTGTATAGTTTATCTGATATGAAAAACCCAGATCACAATTATTTTATAGAATTTAATGTGAGGAATAATGGAAACAGGAGAGGAGGGGCTGTTGGGGGGGAGGTTCGAAAAGGGAGAGGGGAAGAATCTGCAATTTTACCAAAAACTCAAGTTCAATGTAAACTTTAGGTAATGCACTTATACATATCAATAAAATGGAGAAAATAATAAAAACATAATTTAGTTTTAATTGTAATAAGGCTCACAGATGCAAGAATTATCTTTGTCTATCAAGCCTGTGGTAAATAGAGACATGAGTTAATAGGCTTAATTAGTCTTAAATACTTTTGAATGTTATATTGCGCATTGTATCAACTACATATGTTCTGAGATATGCTTAATGATTACAAAATAATTTGCCTTATATCCAAAGGCACTCTACATATTTACTTCAGATTTCAAATGTCATTAAAGATCCATAAAAACGTTTAGAAAATAGTAGATAATTAAAAACTGTAACATAGCATTCCTCAAAACAGTCCTATTATGCCTACAACTTTCTTCCCAATTCACCTGCCCTTTCACTATCACCCCGCAACTTCTAGCACATCTCACTCCCTTTCCACTAGCATATTACTGATATTTTGATCACCTTGAATAACATAGTCAAATTTCTTCTTGAGTATTTTTTGCACCAGGCATTGGAATGATCATATGTAAACCTTCCATTTGACTAGAATTCAAACATATTTGGGTTTTTCAAGTAAATCTGTTTTTCATCTAATTTCTATGCTGATGTATCATTTCTCCCCAAGCTACTTACAATTAATGATTAAGTTTGGTACCCAGAATTTATTTCTGTCCCTATTATACATCACTTAGCAGTGAAAATTCCAGTAAAACACGCTAAGTGCTAAGTCCAAAATGAGAAGAGGAATATAATTTCAGAAGCCTTTCTAATTGATGGGGGTAGTATGAAAATCTCCTGGCTGAGTGCTACCTAAAATTATCTTTATTGAACAAAATCATTTTCTTCTATACTTGATATTTGGTACTCTATTGTCCTGTGGCTGCAATACCTGCACTAAAACAATATAAATACATTTTTTTAAATGAATGTTTTCTGTTGTTGGGGTTTTGCAGTTTGAAAGTTTATCATTTTGTTTGGTACAAATATAAGTCACAGTTTGAATAATATAACTACCATGCTGTTAAAAATTTCAAGCAACACCATTGTTAATATTTTGACTTTTTCCTATTTTTTGCTATTGTTCCCTTTGTTCCTAGACAATGGTGGGTGTAGATTTGTTATATCTATATATCTATTGTAGCTATGTAAAGGAAAAACACCATTATGATTATAAAACCATTAAAGCCAGTCCATAGTGGCTAATATTATGGGCTCTGATTATGCGTAACATAAATCAATTTTGCTCAATGAAAAAATTGAAATTGAAAGTAAGTTACTTCTGTGTGCTTACTCCCGATTTAAGGAGCTCAGTACATCTTCAAAATGAAACAGTTTATAGAATATATATTTAAAAAATAAGTGTTCCGATATCTTTTGTATAAATGAATTTAATTTTACTTTCTTAGGTGAAAGGGCATTTTTTTTATCTCGTATATCTTAAAAAGCCAACCAAACTGAATATTTCAATTTATTGGGCAACATTTCTTGATAACTATTTTTGAAACAAGAAATTTGAATTCTAATTATTTATTTTCTATCTAGAAAATAGGACACTGTCTTTTTAAGTTTTAAAGTGAAAATTTAATTTAGATTGATCATAGAGTTTTAGTGCCAAGCATTGCTTCTTAAAAATGGTTTGGAATTACTCTCTTAAATGTGATCTTTTAAAATGAAATTCTATAGGTATTAGGTATTATCTTTTAATGCCTAAAAGATAAGAATTTGATAATATTTATTTGAAAAATAACTTACTTATGGTATTATAACTTAATAAAACCATGTATAAGGCTCAGATTTTGGACCAATGCCTGTCACTCACCTTCCTCACAATCATTGTATTTGTGAACAGAGAAGTGTTGTGTAAATAAATTATGTAAAGAAAAATATGTCCTGTATGATTTTTGTAGCATTTTACTCTTTCTTCTTCTGTTTTCATGTTGTTGACTGATAAATCTAGAATTGGCTTGACCCTGTTTACAACCTACCAAGGGAGTCTGTATCTAACTGTTAAGTATGCTGGAAGAAAACAAAGGACAAAGCAAAAGAAATGGAAAATAATAGAAAAAAATTCACACCACAGCAAGCAGCTACTGTTATTGTAAACATATTAGTTCTGTCCCCTTGAGTCTCACAAAGGTAACAAAAACCAGTTTAGCTGGTTGCCACCTGTACAGTGGATTTGTTTCCCAGTCGAGAAACATACACCTGGAGAATCCAGTACTAGGCACCCTAGCCACATCCACTCGGTTGTTTGTAATGTTCTCTCTAGGAACATCATCCAGAGGAAAACCAGAGATAAGGAGCCTCAGTATCCTTGGCATACTAACAGGACTTGGAGAAACGTAAGTCCTAAGTGAATGTTTTTATCAGCATGCACTCTCACTGAAAGATAAAATAAGCATAATTAAGAAGTAATTTTTGTAGGTGTAGCAGCATACTTTGGAGAGAAATTTCGACCACTGGTGATATGTGATTACACACATTTGAAATCAAGTAGCTATTGGAGAAAAAAAGGCTTCTTGAACAAAACTTAAATAATCTAAGTTTATTTTGTTATATACTAGAAATATAAAACCTAACTTATATTGTGTGAGATATTGGAGATTGAGACAAGTACTTTCACACTAAACTGTGTGTTCGGCCAATTTTTGATTCGCTTTATGAGTCTCACCAAATCAGCAAGTTGCCTGAACTCTGATCCTTTTGCCATAGGCTCCCAGAATGCTGGATTAAGAGGCCAGCACCACACATCTAGAGAAGCTTGCTTTATTTATTTATTTATTTATTTATTTATTTATTTATTTGACCCTATGGATAGAACCCAAGTCCTTCACACTAAATTACATCCATAACACATTTTTTTTTTATTTTTTATTTTGAGACAGAGTTTTGCTAAGATGCTAAATTGTCCAGGTTGGACTCAAAATTTTGATTTTCTTGCCTTAGCCTCCCAGTGTGCTGAGATTAGAGGCTTGTACACCTGTATCTAACATTTTAAAACTGAAAAACTATGAAATTAACATATCTTTGTTTCACAATATTCTAAGATTTGCAGATAACAAAACACATTATTAGTAAGAAACTAGAGCTGCCATGAAATTCTCTTTAAATATAAAACTTTTCTCTGGATTCACTGAAGGGAAAAAATAGGCAATTAGTTTTTGTTAGGACATTTGTTTATATGAATACAAAGGTTCAGATGAAACTAGATAATGTTTTCTTTGCTATAATATTTTGTGTTGTACAAATAATTAGTTTTTGCATATGGGATTAAAATTTTTTAAAACTTAAATAATTAAAAATTAAATTTCAGAGAATGTCTTATAAAACTTAAATGTGACTATGTACATTATACTTCAATACCAGAGAAATTATGGGAAAGCAAATTACACGTATGTTAAGTTGATGTAGCTTAAGCTCAATTTATTAAGTTGGCTTGTACACTTTAAAGTTTAGGATAGTAGGCTTCTGGACCGACTTTAAACTTGGATGTTTAAATGTTCCCAAAATATGGTAAATGCCATTGTTATCACACTATATCTTTTTATTGCTTGGGATAAAGACAGTATATAAAATTACAATAATTTGCAATCTATTTCTAATATATAATTTATCTTATAAGATGAACTATTAAAATTTACAGATTTCTTTCAAATTTAATGATGTGTCATATTTTTCTTATCTTCATAGTGATTTGCTAAACTTTGGAAGATGAAAACATTAACTTCATTTTCAAAGATCTGTTGAAATATTATTTTAAGAATTTTCCCATATTTCCTACTCTTTTTTAATTTTAACAGATTACAGAAATTTATAATATTTTCCTTTGTAGTTTTGGCTAGATTTACAATAGAAGTAACCTGCAGTCAAGTTTCTATTTATATTTTCTAAAGCCCTGAGTGTAGAGAAAGCACTCTATTAAGACTGATAGGAGGGGAGACTAAAAGAATGTGAAATAATGTTTGAAAATTAAAAGAATAATATAGTCTCCAAAAATACATTTATGGCATCATCCACTCTTATTTCTTAATAGAGACCCTCATGGGCACTTTATTCAAAGCACGCAAAATCTTTACCTCCTAGCTTTATGACGTACATTGTTTTCTTTCCCATATTACACTTTATTTTCTAACAATCTACATAATTGATTTATTTGTTGTATTTTTTCTGTAAACCTATGACAGTGACTTAGAAAGACTCTGTCTCACAAAAGGGAGAGCTGAAGATATATCTCCACGTGAAGGCGTTGGCTAAATTTTCAGTACTACTAAAATAAATAAATAATTCTGGAATGAGCTATAAATTCTCAGTCACTCATTTATCCTCATAGCATCCAAAACCAATTGCTAAAGATTTTTGAAGACCCCTTTTTCATTTGGGATAAAGAGCAGATATTAGAATAACAGACTACTTCAATAGGAAAGAAATATATCAGAAGTTGCAAGGACACTATCTACAAAATTAATATGGTTATGTTGCACATGACTAATTCTTAACCCCAATAACTACTAATATGCACACACTATTTTGGTTGTATTTTCAAACGTAGCTAATAAGCAGTATTCATTTATTCTAGGTTTTGATGACTCATTTTAAAGAATTATTTCTTAATAGCTAAAGAAAGAAAAAAGTCATTAAGGGAATAGATATTAACAAATGATCTGAGGATTGAAGAATACTCTTTCAATTAATCACTTCACACAGATACTTTCCTTGTTATTCCTGTGAATCATATGGTGCATATTGTAATTTTTTTCCTTGTTTATCTTGATTTATTTGCCAAGACTTTTTTATGAGGGTGTTGAATTGAATCTTGTCCTAAGTATATTTGATAGAATCAAACATAGATTAAATAAAAATGGAACATGTACTATACATATGATACATTTTTATGCACTATGGTTAAAATAAAAATAAGCATGTAGACTATTTTTATTTAGTAAACATCTCACATATTCAAAAAAGTTTATAAATAAAGACTTAGGTAATAATAGGACTGTTTCTGAATTAAGTCACAATTGTTAGTAGAGTTAGATTGCTCATGTATTAAATGTCAAAGTGGAACGATTTGAAGTTTAATCAAAAGAAAATACATATTAACTACATATATAGGGCAGGAAAGCCAGGTAGAAGAATTCAAGTATAACATGCGGCTAGTGTTAGTACGTTCTAAAATTCATTGAAAAGATAAAGTAATCAAAGAGTATGGAGGAAAAGACAGATATAGTTAAATAGAATTGGAAGTATAAAATTAAACTCACAGATTGTTATGACGGGAACTAATTTCCTGCCACAGTGATGTGGGGAATTAGAAAGTATTAATGTCAAGGATACATTGGCATCTTCCGTACTTTAGCTAATGTTACCTGAGCTGCTGCAAACATGGGTGTACATGTATCTGTTGTGGACTATTTTTGGAATGACGCCCAGAAGAGGGATCACTGGGTCAAACGGAATGTTTATTTTCAGCTTTTGAGGAACCTCCATACTGCTTTCCACAGTGTTTATACCAACATTTAGTCCCACCAGCAATGTGAAAGGGTTCTTTTTCACCACAATCTTGACAGCATCTAGTAGTGTTTAAAGTCTTGCTATATGCCACTCTCATATATATATATATATATATATATATATATATATATATATATATATATATGAAACTGAAGTAAAATAGATTCCTCGATATCAAAGACCAAATTAAAATCAGCAACAAATGAACAGATAATTCTCAGATGAAGAAGTACAATGGCCAGGAAATACATGAAAAGATGTTCAATGAACTTAGCCACTAAATGGTGAATTTAATCACTAATTTTGTGTCTTCTGACTATTTTACATACCAATCCATTCTCTTCTCTTCTCTCTCTCTCTCTCTCTCTCTCTCTCTCTCTCTCTCTCTCTCTCTCTCTCTCTCCCCAAGCCTATGTGTTCCCTTTGACCAATTAATAGCTTCAGGTGGAAAAAAGAACCTTTCATTATTCATTTTAAATAAAAATCTAGAAATAATAAAGCTTAGTGAGAAAATTGTGCTGAATGCTGAGTTAGGGTAAAAGCTGAGCCTCTCATTCTGAACAGGAAAGTAAGGGGGAAGTTCTTGAAGGGATTTTTAAAAGTACCACTGCAATGAACACGTAAATACGTGACAAGAAAGCCAGCCAGCATTTGCTAATACAGAAAAATGTTTAACACTCTCAGACTCAAACCACTCAAAGTGTTTTCCCCCAAGGGGAAAAAAAAATAACATCTAGATCAAAGGATCAAAGTCTAAGTTTCCTCAACTATATGAAAACTGAGAAGAAAGGTAGAAGAACTTCAGAAGAAGAGATTGAAAGTAGCAAATTCAAAAGGCATAAGGGACGCAATGAAGACCCTAACAGACATGAAAGCAATTTGAGACTGAGTCTCATTCGGTCGCCAAATTGCACATGCTCAACTTGAACTGGCCGTCTTCCTACCTCAGGACGCGAGTGCAGGGATTTCTGGTGCATGCTACCAGTCCCGGCTCTGTTTGTATTTGTTCTGAAAGTACATGCTAGCAAGGACTTCCATCGTAGTTTCAAAGGACAGACTGACTCTTGCTAGGAGTTAATGCAGCTGATGATTTGAAGTTGAAGCATAAGAGAATTTACCATCCGGAAACTCCCAGGGCCCTTAAGAATTATACTAAATCTGCTTTGCGCTATATAAATGGAATGCTAAAGCCTGAGTGACAACCCATCTGTTTACAAGATAGTTTACTGAGTAACTTAAGCCCACTATCAAGAGTCACAGCTCAGGAAAGGAAGATTCTCTTTAAAATATTACAGCTCTTTGATAAAACCCCTGGATTGCCAAGAGCTCTGATGGAGATGTACCGTGAGATTAAAGCTCTTTTTGCTCCTGCTAATAGAATATCTATTCTGCAGCTCATAGATCTGGGGTATTTTTTTTAATTTCAAGTCTTATTTTTTAATAAATAAATTTGACAGCAAAGACTATAGTTGTCATACATATTTATTCCTATGATAAATCTGGAAAAAAGCCTGCAAAATTGTAGAAAGGATAGAGCATTCTAGGTATTATTAAGTAGATTCAAATTTTGTGGGAGAGGGACAAAGTACCAACATGGACAGATATTTGGAGGACGACGGATTCAGCCTTCACAGAAGGCTTTGAGGGTCAGGTGACCCTCAAAGGAGAAGGTAACTGCAAATGTGTTTGGCACGGCAGGTGAGTTTGAGTAAGAGGTGAAGCCTGAGGGAGTGGTGGGTTGCTGTAATGGCGTGACAGAATGGGAGTGAAGAGTTGTTTCTTATGGAAAAGCATGAAACATTTTTTGAGATGAAATCTATTACTGTTGAAGATGCTGTGAACATTGTTGAATTGCCAAAAATAATTAAGAAATTTACATGAGTTTGGTTGATAAAGGAATAACAGTTTTAGAGGAATCTTCAATTTTGAGGGAAGAGATTGGGGGTGTGGTTTCATGTTTGGAGTGCTTACCTAGGAAGCTTGAGGCCTGGTTCAATGCCCCAGCACCACCACATGATATTTGGTTTTGGTGATACACACCTGCAATCTCGACACTCAGAAGACTGAGGTAGAAGAACTACCATGAATTCCAGGCCAGTCTATGCTAAATAGTGAGTTCAAGACCAGCCTGAACTCCATAGTAAGGTCCTGTCAAAAAAAAAAAGAAACAAACAAACAAAAAACCCTTTATATTTTGAAGGAAGGTCTACAATGTAGTATAAAATGCCATCAAACATGAGCCATGCTAAAAAAAAGAAAAAGGAAAAAAGAAAAAAGAAAGAAAGAAAGAAAGAAAGAAAATAACCCTCTCTGAAAAGACGAGTCAATTAATATGACAAAATTCACTATTGCCTTATTTTAAAACATTGAAAAAGCCACTGAACTCAGTAGCTGATGTAGCCACTGAAGCAAGAACCTTAATAGGTAAATACATTTATGACTCACTGAAGACCTGCATGAGCATCAGCATATTTACACAGATTCACATATCTCACTGATTGTCATGTTTTAGATCTAAAACGTCTCACCCGAAGTCTCAAGTGTTGGAAGGCAGTTGACTCACAGGTGCTGTACACGTTAGTAAACTCAACCATTGATGGGTTTAGTATCTTTCTGTGCAGTTAGGAGGCGGGGCCAGCTTGAAGGATGATCACTGAGGGTGTCACCTTGAGCTTGCGTTCTTTTCCCAGGCTCTTCTCTTCTCTTCCTGCTTCCTGGCTGCCACTGGTTGAAAAGCTTTGTCAGTCATGCCATCCCTGCCTTGGAAACAGACAACCATGAATTGAAACCATGAATCCAGACAAACTTCTCCCTGAAGATGTGGGTATTTGATACTGTGTCCAGCAATGAGAAAGTGACTAAGACACTAAGACAAGGACATAAGTGCAGCATACAGCATTACAATTTTTGAAAAAGGAGAAATTTGCTTTTACTTTGACTAAGCAAATATTTAGTAACTATAACCAAAAGCACATCTCAGAAAATTTAGCACTAATAAATTTTAGCTCATTAACTCTCATTAAAGTTGAAGCCTTCTATTAAATTAACATGTTGGTTCACTCTCAAAGAATTTCAAATTAAATATCTTATATAAGAAACTTTACCTCTAAGATAAAAAACACAAAAATATTTCCAAGATATTAATAAAAGGAATCATCTTAAAATTTATAAAAATATTTTAACACACAATCTATCAAAGATTACAGTTGAAACTACCAAGACTTACCACTACCAACCATTTAAAAATCATAAAAGAAAAAAAGAAAAAATGTTTATCATAATGGTACAGCAACATTGTAAACCACAAAGTGTCTGAAAATTTCTCATAGAAAGTTAAATGTATACATTGTTCATATGTTTAAGAGGAATTGGTATATAGGTAAGTGAAATGAAAAAATAGAAATTTTCTCTTTATGCAGATATCATTGTTTCAAGACATGGAAATAGGTCAAGTGCCCTACATCTGATGATGGGATAAATAAACTATGTCACATCCTCACATTGACATTAAAATGTGAGCAGAAAATGATGAGTGGTCCCCAAGGCTTTGGGATTGATAGTAATGTTCTTGTTCACACCTTTCTCAACTTTATAGCTGGTGTGATGAAATCTGAATGATCACCAGAATAGTTCTTTGTAAATATGGCTTTCAAACATACTTTTATTAATTTTTTCTCTCTCATTCTGTCTTATTTTTATGAACTGTATTGAGGCAAATTCTCTTTTCAGGGAGGTAAAATGAATTATTTCTTGTGTTTAAAACACTTGGAAGTTAATTTTCCAGTAACAAAACACTTTATTAACACATTGATTTATGCATTTTTATGTTTTAATAATCAATTAAAATTAATTTAAATAAAAGCATGAATAATAAAAACTAATACAAAGTTTGTTACACATTTATGAGTACATCCCTATCAGTTATTCTTAACATTGGACTCATGTACTTTTCTTTAAGGTTTAGGAAATGTGGTAAAATTGCTATTTTTCCTTCTATTTTAGAAGTTTAAAAGAATTTTATGATATACAGTACACAGTGCATTATTTCCTAAAACAGTGTTTGACAGTATATTTTTTTCACAAGGCTCAGCATTTCTATGTTATTAATGTAGTGAGAGAAAAACATGTTTGTACTTAGATGCTGTGTTCTCTGTGATAGGTCAGATAATCTCTGGTGAAGTAGTCTGGGCATCGGTTGGTAATGTTTACACATAAAATGCGAACTGTAAAACAAAAATTAACTCAGATTAGCAGAGCATTCACTGATCACAAGTTATGCAAAGGCCAACGTGGAATATAAACATTTAGAAGACTTTGTTTTAAATTCCTTTTATCTGAATCAAAGATGTTCAATATCTGTCTGTACTTTTAATCCAAATAACAGATAATTGTCAGTTATTAATATGAATTATTTCTAAAGGAGCATTACAATTTAGTAAATAAGAAATTAGTCAAATAACCTTTTTGCTTAGATAAGCCCAGGCAATTGCCCAGTAGCATTAATTAAACACGACTATGGAAAAACCCTTTGTCAAATCGTTCCATCTTTGTTCAATAGCTAACTTCCCACAACTAGTCATCTCTAAGGGTTAAAGTGTAGAAGTAGCTTTTAAAACAATATCTGGGACAAGATACCCAATATATAAGCACAGCATTCCTAATGATTCATTAATGAAATAATTAAAAGTGTGCCACCCAAAATCTGAAGAAATGAGAAACGTTGTGGATAAAAGAGATTTGTGAAGAACAATTTTTATTTCAAAGAATTTGAATTTGCCTGGAATGATCCAGTGAAGAATGTTTGTGAGTAAGATGCAAAGCATCTGTCTTAGTTACTTAACCGTTGCTGCCACAGAATGTCTGCTGTTCATAACTTAAGGGAGGAAAGGTTCATTTGAGCTCTCAGTTTCTGAAGATTCCACACAGTCCGTTTATGGGTCTCCAGCAATGGTGGAAGCGCTGACAGTCTTTTAGGATAAAACGCTCTTCTCAGCATGGCAGACAGAAGAGTGAGGAGGAGTTAATCCATGTCTGCAGATCAAGGCGCAGGCCACATTTTCCCCAGGGAAAGTGGTAACGTTTTTCTTCTCAACAAGCTCACTGAGTCCTTCCAGGTCAAGTCCTAATCATCTGCCCCTTCAGGCCAGACCCCCTTTCCCAACAGCGCACATTCCATAGGCATCCCGCTGTATACAAGTGCATGAGGCTTTTCAAAAATCGAGTCAGGAACAATACCAGAATGCATTTGATAACTCATGCAAACTTGTCTGCTTTCCACGAAGAATTTAAAAATATGATAATTCTTTCTTATGTACTCTATTTTCTCTTACTTGGTGGTCTTCAAAAGCAGAGGAGATATTTGTTGTTATGGTTACTAATTTCAGTGTAAGAAATTTTTATATATCAAATCAATTTCCATTGGAGATACATAGATACAACTATTTGAATATATAATTAATATACTGAAACTCTGTTAAGCTCTCCAAATAATTAGCAATGCATATGCACATATAAAGCTGTGTGATAGGATAATTGTAAATTTTCTTCCCATGAAAATTATAAATTAACATACACCAAGAGTTTTTACAAAGATGCAGACAGCCTTTAAGTTTGTTGCTACTAAAATATTTACACTATGTAACAATCTGAGATTATTATTGTTGTAGAGTTTCTGAAACAATGATTATGTTTTCTACTTTCTAGCCATTCTTGTCAAAATTTACAATTCCCTCTCATTAGTTTTGATGTAGTTTGCAGGCTCGGCTTCATTGTAGAATGTCTTTTTTATTTTGTTAATATTAGCAACATTACATAGAAGTCTTTATACAAAGCACTACCACACAAAATAATTTTCTCAAACAGCCAAAGAATATGTTCTTATGGGAAGGGTTCAGCTTTGTTTGTTATATATTTTTAATTTTGAATTCACATGCACAGTTACAAAAAATTAAAGGAAGAATAACTTAATTCTTTTGTAAATTAGTTTCTAATTACTTTAATTCCTCTACTAATACTGTAAGAAAGAAAAACGTTAACAAATGAGCATTATATTGAAGTCATTTGATAGATTTTGTCACAGAAATTTTATATATTAACTGAATCTATTAAAAAGTGTTTCCGTATTCTATAGTGTTTTATAAATGCCCTATTAAATAAATATGCTACACTAAAGCCAACCAACCAACCAGCCAGCCAACAAGCAAACCAAATAAACAAACCACTACTTAGATTTGCCATGAGTTTTAATTGATGTTTTATTCATTTGATCTAATGACCAGATGTTAAACATGGAAAACACACAGTATATTTTCAATGTCTAAAACAGGTAAGGTCCAGATCCAACTTGAAACACTAAAATATACCATAGAAAATAGCTTAGTAAGTATAATAAGGCTGTAAGGCCTAAGGTACTGAGAATCACAAAAAAAAAAAAAATCTGTTAACATATAAATCAGGTTCAGATTATGTAAATGCATGTGGTCATTTCCTTAGTTTGAATATTACACAAGATATATTGAAGTTTAAATTCTGTCAACATGGAAATAGAGAAAATTGAAATGAGGAACGCTGAAAGGACAGACCCTGTCTTTTCTTTTTTTGAACTCTTATAAACCTTTGACATATTGAACAGATGATGTAATAATAATTGTCCTCACGTGTAACTAGATGGCCTTCTAACTTTAAAAATATTAAAAATGTTATTGTTTTCTAAGGTGTCCTGCCTCTGAAAGCCCGTAAGTGTAATATCCCATTAATTGTAAAAAAATATATTTACTTCTGAAAGCAACAGATGATCTAAGATATAATAAAGTTGCTAATTGTGTCATTATCCAAATGGAAATAAGAAATAGGGACAAGGAGAAAAATGATTGTGAATTTTATTTACTGAAAATGATATTAGATGAACCCCATTAACTACTAATATTGCCACTTTTAAGATTGTATAATATATCATCATTCAATTTTGTCAAGAAGGATCAAAAATCTTTGGGACAGTATGTATGTGTTTAAAAGTTTGAGAAAAGCAATGGGTTTTATTCAGAGAAAAGTTCTGTAACATCACAAATGAAATGGATTGTCTACTATTGTTTTTGAGATTTTCATTAATGTTATTGCTAGCATACCCCCAGACAATAAGGGACCAAATAGAATATTATTCATCTTCCTTTGCTGGGTTCAGCTGCGTTTACTTTTTGATACTGGTCTGAGTGTCTCAACGTCTCATGTGCAATTTTCACCTTACAACCATTACATCATACAGAGCATAACTCTATGTCTACAGTCAAACATTACAATAAATAATGATCACATAAAATATTGTTTACAAAAGTGATCATTGTGAGAAGGAAAACCCAATAATAGAATATAATTTCTGCTCCTGCAAGACATTTGCAATTGGTCTACCTATACTAGTGTGCTACTCATTTTTTATGTTTTCAGATACAACGCATGGTTAATAAGCTACAGCAATTTGCTATTTTCCTTCACAATATAATATGGAATCCTATTTCAATATAGGCAGAACTGACTCTTTTTCCCACTTTAAAGAAAATGTTTAGGTAACTGTATATTGCAAGTAAAAACATGTACACAAATGGGCATAGATAAATGAGTATTCATCATACCCTCCCTTCCAGAGGGTGAAGGACCCCAACCAAAAATCCTCAGGTTTCCTGGGAAACCTCTACCCTGGTGTATAGTCTACATCATACAAATGTATCATTATTTTGTTCAACTTTACGTTGGTGACTTTCACTAACACTATTGTGTATGCTTACAGGTAAGGTCATACCTTTTTTCTCATGTCTAATTCTTCAATAATTCATCAATATACTGTTATAAACACTTTAACAATGTTCAGTGTGGAAATAATAGCATGCTACTATCGAGATACTTGTGCTTGTCTGTTGTGTTCATGTCATATATGCAATACACATGTGACATCTGTATTTCCCTGGAAGTGAGCTCAGTAGTCTTTTTTATTCACTTTGTCCCCTTTGGTAGATAGGGAAAAGTGTTTTGAAAATGTTTATACAAGTTAATCATAGTAACAGTCATGCGTGAGCTGTTTTATCCATTGTCCAACACAGCTTCACCTCTTTTATTTTAACTCAGCATGTTGGGAGCACTTTCACTCTGTTGCATTTTTACAAGACTATATTATATCAGTAGAAATAACTAAAAAAGAAGACCAATTAAAAATCCATACCACTCAAGTATTAATAATGCAATTATCTCTCAACACCCTCTTCTAATTTTGAATAAACTCCGAAAAGTTGCATAAGCAATGGAAATTGTTGTAATCTATTGTATGAAGTTCTACTCTTCTTCTGTTTTTACTGTTCTATGATTAGAGACATGAACCTACACATGCCTACATGACCATGCCCTCTTTTATCTAGAAAAGTATACAAATTTAACTAAATTTTTGGTGTGTTAGCACACTCTAATAGACCAAAGTGTTTCATGTTTAATACAAGTGTTCATTTCTTTCTAATATGACATTCAAAGTGTCTCAGATGATGTGAGTAGGAAAAAGAGAGTAATATTTTACAGAGAATTGAGGAATCTCAGAAGACAATACTGACCCATCACTCAGACAGATACCAAATACAGTGAAGAAACATGGAGCTCATCAGAAGGATGAGTTCCAAAATTCTGCCATAGTATTTGTGCTATTTAAACTAAGTCAAAAGTTATTTATACAAGCAAGATTTTACATTAGATTGGGTGCTCTCGTAGTGTGTGGAGGTGTCTGAATAATTTTTATTTAGAAGATGGGAAAAACAAGTCGGACCAAAGCAGTGATTACTAAATTGTGCGCATCTTAAAGAATGGATATTTAGCTCCTATCGTTTTCCTAGACAATATAATTGTCATTATTATCATTTCATTTTATTGTGGGTACTGGAGACGGATCCAGAGAAAGCCAAGGCTATGGCATCAAGCTATATCGTCAGCCTATTTTCATTTCTGATTTTTAGACTGGTTTTCACTAAATTACTCAGTTGTCCAGGCTTGGCTAGAATTCAAACATTCTTCCTGTCTCAACTTCCCAGAGTGCTGGGATTATAAGCCTGCCCAATCAGCCTGGTTGTGACATTATTTTCTGTGTTTTGACACAATTCTGAAATTGTCATGATTTAGTTCTTTTTCCATCATTGTCACTTTATTCTTTGTGTCACATCTTTTTGTATTTGATTCTGTTACAATCAAAATGATGTTATCACAGCTCAGTTGTGAAAATCAGATAAACTTCTACTGTTGTCATATTATGCTGAGTCAGCTACTAATTGTCAGGTGGAACTTTTCTTTGCCTATGCTCTTCTGCTAGGGAAGATGAGTGAAAATTTAGAGTAGGGACCGTTATTATTCACACCTCCATTATTGCCCATTTTTTTTTTCAAATCGATGGATTGCTTGCTGTTTGTTGTCCTTAGGTTGACTAGGATTTATCTTTCACATTCATCCCATCACGTGTGAAATGACATTATATTAGAATTTAAAACACTTTCATAGACTACTCAGATGACCATTCCATCTATTTTCTGATCTTTGTTACAGCCTTCAAGACAGATTTAATTACCAAAATTGAGCAATAAAATTTTGTCTTAAACCCACTGTGGTTTTCTTGAACATTTAGTCACCATTTTTTTCTTTTCACTTAGTCACAAGTAATTCTATGTAGATTGGAATGTTCCATATATTGATGCAATGAATTGACCAAAGAACATGAGTAAGACAGGTATAAAAATAGCCATTTTATAGGAATAAAAATATGTATATTTTAATTAATTTATGTATAACTTCTTAAATATTTTACCCACATAAATACCATATGTGTATATACCCGCATGTAGGGCTACACAGACAGACAAAAATTATGTCAGGTGATATAATTCAAGCTCTTAAAGCTTTACAATATAGCCACCAGTATATATGTAGATAAGATTTAAATTATGTTTGTTACATATTACTATATATTGAAAGATGGTAGAAATATTTTGTGCCAGGTTTGGTGGTGTATACCTTTTATTACAGCTATCAAAAAGTTTTAGGTACAGTATGGGGAATAATGGAACCCCTATAAAAATAAAAAGCAGAAAATCATTGTCATATTTATTAATTTTGAACACTTGCTTCACTGTAACTATAGCCTGGTCACCGACTTACATTATTTTTGGGCTTGAATAATGATGTAAAGCAAATAAAATATAACCAAATTAATTCTACATAGGTACACACTTTTTAAATACTATCAAAATAATTCAATATAATTCCTAAAAAGAAAAAGAAAAAATTCAATATTTTCTCTTCTTGAGAACACACTGTACTTTTTAACCATTTTGGAATTATAGGGATGTACACTTTGTATAATCTAAAATTTTAGTAATTCATTTTATAAAGTTGAATTAATGATTTGTATTGTCTGTTAGTTTCTACTTAGTTTTGTTTCTGCCAGGTAAAATATATAGTTAAAGGTACTGTAAAATTTCTAAAATGATATCAGGCATTATCATTTCATATAATGTTTGTGTATAACAAATATATGTGTTCTAAATGTGTTATGTAAATATACATAGTTTATAAAAGACATTTATATATATTAAGTTATGTACACCTGATAATTTTCTAAATTTACAATTTACTTAGCTTAAAGTCTTTTCTTGAAATGCATGCATTTAATCTCAAATCATATATATTTAATCTTAATATTGTTTAAACCAAATTTTGTTTTAACTTTTTAACATGCTAAATAAAGTTGTATATTCTCTTACCATCATCTCAAAAGCCCTTTTTCCATAGGAAATTTTTATTTGTAAATAATAATTACACTAAAAAAAGGTTGTTATAGAAATATACTCTTCAAACTCAGCTGTAGAAAAAGTTTAGGAATAGTCAGTCAATTAGACATCATGACTTTCTACTTCAAATATTCTTAGGACCCACAAAGAAAAATATATTTCTAGTATAATTGAAAATGAAAGAAACTAGAAAAGTGAGTGAAATGAAGAATAGAAGATACAAAGAAGACACAGTGAGACTGAGTCAACTTCAAAAATATCTGAAATTTTTAGCAGAAAAAGGAATGTTATTGACTCTGGTAAGAAAAAGTAGACATTTGAATGTACTAAAAAGCATTAGACACCTAAATGCAAAAAGCCAACGTGACAATCAACAGGTGCACTCTTGAAGAGTGCTGCCAGCTATGTGACTAATTAAACCACTACTTATTCATTTCCAAAGTAGAAGCCAATGAAGAATACCTCATGTGCACAAGTGAGTTATTTCTCTTCTGCAAACAAGTTTTCCTCTGTTTATTTTAAATCATCTTCACCAGAAGAATAAAATTCTACCAAATAGCACTCTGGGAAACTGAGATAGGAAGTTTGGAAGTTTGGTCTCAGCGTGGGCAATTAGGTCATTTTGTGACTGAGACTTTATATGTTATACGTATGTGTACCGGTTATGCTGGCGTGATAGTGGTTACATGCTTGTAGTCTCAGCAGTTAGGCAGGCTGAGGCAGGCTGAATGCAATTCTGTGTTCTGCTTGGATGATTTAGCAAGATCTTAGCTCTTAATAAATAAAAAAGCAGCTCGCCTCTGCAAGTTGAAATCAATCTGTGGGAAATGCAAAAAAATGTGATTTAATATTAAGAACGCAAAACATGAGCTGATTTCCGTGGAAGTGCAAAATTTTAAAATTACAGAAGCAATCTGGGAAATGTAACAGTGTGTAAGGAGGACACTCACACAACCTTTGTCTCTGGAGCTAGAAGAAGCATCAATCAAACCTCCTGCTTCTGAGAGAAAAAAAGAAAAAACATGCTCACACCCACTAACAACCTAATGACATAGAAACAAAATTAGGAAGATAATTCTTTCTAAAACTTTCCGATGGTCTCTCTGATATGAGAGTCCCAGAGCACAACTCCTATGGAACTTAAAATGAAAAACAAAGTGAAACAGGGGGGTCGGGAAGGGGAGGAAGGAGGGAGGGTAGGGTAGGGGGAAGGACAAAAGGAGAGTGGGAAAGCCCTTGTCACCTTGACAAGATAGGTATGTGCATAAAAGGCTCAACTCCATTGTAAACCTTTAAAAAAAAACTTTCAGATGTCAAGCAGAAAGCAAAGTTTTCCTAGAATTCTGGCATGAGATTTATGATTTCAACTCTAAAACTGGTTCATGGTGCTTGATGAACATGACACCTGCCTTTCATTTTCATTACATTTGCAAATTGAAAAATGAAAAAGAATAACAACAAAATGCTCAATAAAAAAAAAACCTGTGAACAAACTCTAGCAACAAATCACAGACAATAAGAAAGAAATAGTGAAAATCTGACAAATTTTTTCATAATGGTTTTTCAGGTTTTTTTCAAGGAAACAAAATAAATAAACTATAATGTTTATTTCAGTGTTAGTTTACCACTCAACTTGGGAAGAGGCACAAGAATGACAGGTGTGCATATGGCTCCCGGTCCTTGTGACAGCGAGTTTGCATGACAGGTGACAGAACCACCAGGGTCATACCTATGGTCAAACCAAATTGAGTTCATTGTACATCTCTAAGGGAGGAGGCTACGGATCTCGAGGAACCATGCTGCTTTTTAGGAGACTATTATAGGACTTGTGCTAAGTGCTACTTATTTTCTATAACACTTATGAAATAGGGATTTACTACCTGTTATATCTGGCAAGAATCAGAGATATTCCAAAATTTAATCAAGTGTAAAAAGCACCTTAGTAAAAAAGCAGGGCCATTCCTTTTGGACACAGTAGTGATAATTTTAGATAGAAAAATTTCTTGTATTTCTCTGTGCTGGAACAAGGTAACAGCAAGATCATTCTGTATTGTGTTCCCAGTTAATGATGCTGTGAATGAAACTGTGAATATTTCTGTGTGGGGGTTGTGATCGGAACCCAGGGCCTTTGCACTGGGCTACATTCCCACTCCTAGTCCGCCTTTATTTTTGGTTTTCTGACACAGTAACACTAAGTCACCAAATACCTCCAGCAGGGCTGGAACTTGGGCCAGGCCTCAAAGCACCCTTGTGGTAAGAGGACAAGCTTGTGCTAAAAGGCTCATTGTTTCCCCTTATGTTTGATAGGAAAATCCATGCATCATTTGTAGTCACCAGGCAAAGTGCCAAGTGTCAGAAATCCTTTTCTTTTTCTATTTTGACATTTAAGACTCCAACAATATACATATATATATATATATATATATATATATTTACTCAACTGTGATAGATCTCTTTAATTAATTGGACTAGCGGTACCTAATGATAATATTCCACAAGATATTTCAAAGAAAAATTGCAGATGGTGTGTTAGATGGAAACATAGTTTAATCTCCTTTTTGTTTAATGATAAACATTAATTGCCTATCCCTTGTGACACACAGTATAGCAGAAGAGTGCTTGTTAGAAAGCAGAAAAAGAGATAGAGGTGGAAAAAGAAATGTTGATCAAAGAACATGAAGTTTCAATTAGACAAGAAGAAGGCATTGAAGGATTAATTATGCTTAATGAAAACTATCACAAATGACAATCCACTGCATGTTTCAAAAGTATCAAAAAGGCTAAATCTCTTTGGTAACGGTGTCGTGTACCTATAATTCCAGCACTGAGAAGATAAGAAAGGGGCAGTGCAAGCTTGAGTTCAGCCTAGGCAGCTTAGCAAAGTAGTGGAACACAACTGCAAAATTTAAAAGTAAAAATAGAAAAGGGGCTGTGTTTATTTCTTGGTACAAAGGCCTAGGTCCAATTTCCAGTGCTCAGAAACAAAACAAAAAGTTTGAAATGCACAAAAAGTCTTCTATAGTGTGGAACAGGTATAGAATTCAAAGAAAACAAAGGATTATACCATGTTTATAAGTGCTAAAAATGAGGAAGTCCTCTTTCACTTAAGCTATTTGGCAAGAAATATATTAGGGAAGTGGGTCCCTGTCAGTGACAAACTTCAGAAGTTCTCGCTGGTACATACTAATCTAATTAATTTTTTGTAGGTAAGTCAATATCCATGCAAAACAACAGAGAGTGATATGTTTTTTTTTTCCTTAAAGTAATAAAATATATGTTAAATTTAATAAGGTGGACCCCACAAGATTCGTGTGCTCTAATTTTTATGTTGAAATGAAAAACTACAAAAAAAAAAGAAAAAGAAAACTACTAGGAAGTTGAAAAGTGGGGGTGAGAGTTAAAAGGATTAAAAAATACTGTTTGCAGATCACAAATGCACCATTGATGTGTGTATGATAATGTCAAAATGAATAACATAAATGTGAAAATTATACATATAAATAATAAGAATTATGATATAGATATCTGTCCTGATTTTGTTCTACATAATTATTTGTTGAATACATCACATATTTATATGAGATATTGAGGTTTCTCTTTAAAAATAAATGTACTTAACCTTTTATTTCAAATTTACTTGAAATAAATTCTGTAAAATTCCATATGTACAGTTTCATTATGATTAAACTTTTGTGTTTTCCAATCCTTTCTACACCCTGTAAATTACCAAACCACCTCATCCTGAAGCTCTGGTTGCTTATAATGTTCTGAAAACAGGCTTTTATTCTTCATTACCATGAAAATCTTTCTTTTAGTGGCAAATTTCCCTGGAGAACTTTGCTTAATTGACCTTTTAAAATTTCAGACTTAATAATACTTTCTTAGAAAATTAAATTGTCTCCAACGGTGGAACCGAAGAGACCTTAAAGTTCATCTAATTCTTGTTTTCTTTTTTTTTTTTCTTTCATGGATGGGTTTAATTTACTTTTGCAAGGTTACCCGGCTGATCAATGCAAACTGAGGACCAGAATTCAGGTCTCATCGCTCCCAGAATAAGTTCTTTTCCATTCTCTTCTCTCTGAAAGCTTCCAAGGTCACTGGTGTGCTCCTGTGCATGTGTGCACGCAAGTGTGCTTTTGGAAATTAATCAACTGCAATATGAGCCAAGGACTTTTTCCATTGAAAAGCATTTCTATTCCAACTTCTTTCCAACTTGCAAAATCTGAAAGACGCTAACATTCTCAGACTCAAAGCCTGTTCTTAAATTCCTCTTGTTCTTTGGACAAATCTGAAGTCTCTAGTCCTCTATTCAAAATTCTGCTATGCCTGGTTCTTGATCTGTTCTCCAGGTAATAGAGATAGTGTTCTCACCCTCAGTTACTGCTTCTCAGACTCAGTAGACTTTTTATCATCGAAGACATCAATGCCTTTTTTGTTGTTTACCTGAAGTACTCTTCATCACTCACCCACCTCTCTGTCTAGTTAGCTTTCTTGTGTCACTCACACACTGACTCATCAATGCAAATCCTTGAGCCAATTCTGTGCCAGGCCTAGACCCAGGGGCACAACTAAGAGAGCGGAATCGGCATTGACTTTACTACAAGTGGGACTTGCGCTGAGCCTATGAACTCTAAGTGGTTCTCCCTCTAGAGAAACCTTTACCAGAAAGAAGCGAGCATGTATCATAATAAAATGCTGCTGGGATATTTTCAACAAGAGTTCTCATACTCTAGCAACAGAAGGGGGCTACATTTTCTTTTTTGTTTATTTTGAATATTTTCTACTATCTTAAAACCAATTGAACAATAATTACTTCTCCTTCAAATGTTCTATATTCCTAGTGTTTACTTAATTTCTATTTCTTAATATGACATTTTCCAAATGTCACCTCAGGAGAACATTTTTCTTGAATTAAAAGAAACATAATCTTGTGATATTTCATGATGTTAGCTAATATAGCTTTATTATGGAAATGAGTACATATTCATTTTTCTACTTTTGGCTAAGTAGTTGACAATGAAAAGAAAAATACAATGGAGCTGCCTAAGTGGTATTCACCATATTTTCTTTTTATTATTACAAATAGCTAATGAAAAACTAAATCCAGATTATGAAGTCCTATAGTTTGTTGTCCAATATTTTGCATCTTTGCATGTAGCTAGATGTGAATATGCATGTTCAGCTAATTCAAATAAATTGGGAGATCTGCAAAGTTATGTATTTTGAATGAATGTAAGCTAACTTGGAACACCTCCAATAGGAGGTGTTGCTTTCTCTTTTTTTAGTGAATGTCAGTATTCCCTAATAGGGAGACGTATTTGAATATCATAGACTTTTTTCTATCCATGGTCTTACTCTCAGATTACAATTAAAGAAATTTCAATGCTAGAGCCACTTTGTTTATAAGAAAATGTGGACAAAATCCACTTTGTTAGCTTAGTGAAGTCATAGGCACCATGTCTATCGAGATTCTCAAGAAAATTATAAATAGATTTCTTGTTCCTGTCTTTCTACTTATTTACCAAACTATCATCTATACGTTGTCCATTTATCAGTCTCATATACGCAAAAGATTTTTCTCATGTATTTTGAGTACTGGAAATACTGAAATCTACAGATAGGTAAAAAAATAAATTTTAATAAAAATAAAACCTCAAATATTTTAATGTAACATCTAGTGGCAGAAGTTTTTTCTGTTTAAGAACTGCTCTGTCTAACCATTAAATTCAATTGATTAAGAAGAATAGTAATATCTTAGAAAATTCTAAACCTTTTGACTCAACAGCTGACCTCCATCATCTACCTTGGGAGCATATAAAGTTAAGCATCATGGCTGCCTACATAACTTTGCAAAATGATCAACTTGTATCTCTTAGTGAAAAGATGTCATGAAGCATCTAGTTATGAGACCTCTCTCAAGAATAGCACATTCAGCCTCTCAAGAACAGCAAAGAAATCTGATCTATGAGGGAAGCTTGTCAGAAAAACAGAAAGTATAATAATGTACAATAAATTGTTATACATAGGTTCAAGTGACAGACGTGCAGAATGAGACTGCAATGGAAAAAAGATGGGACTGTTCGCAGAAATCCATGGCTATAGGGAGAAGCTACCCCTATCTATCTTCACTTGTGCTGTGATACAATCAAGTAATCCCAGAGCTACAGTAGCCCTGAGCTTACTTGCTGCTAAGAGTGATCTTTAGGTGGGGCGGGACCACAGAGGAGAGGTCTGGAGCCAATGGTTAGGGCCACATAGGATTATCACCTCTTCTAGAGATGGTACAAAATGAAAAGAAAGTTGAAGAACACTTTTAAAGTTTACAATGGAGTTGAGCCTTTTATGCACATATGTATCTTGTCAAGGTAACAAGGGCTTTCCCACTCTCCTTTCGTCCCTACCCTCCCCTCCCTCCATCCTCCCCTACACGAACCCCCCCCCCCCCCCCCCCC